>APFE031374840.1:3891-14433 GCA_000404065.3 Pinus taeda
TAAGGGATGTTCTAATACGAAAATCATATGATTTAAATGGTTGGTAAAGGTTCATGTACATGAAATCATAATAACCATCAAAACACTAACTTCATGGTACCTGCCACATTGTTAAAGTTAAAAAAATCATAAAACTATCTATATTATAATCGTGTTTTTTGTGGGTAAATACTATATTTCCTTTTAAACAAGAATGTACATGAAAATACTGGTTAGTATGAAGATGATACCCTAAAAATAATTTTACTCTCCATAAAAAGGGCATAATATATCAAATAAAACAAAAGATGAAGTAATTAGGGACATACCTAGAGACTAGTTGGAGGGATATGAGTCAATAGTTGTGACCTTGAAATGATCATTCTTGTTGCTTAAGGTCCCTTCAATAGGGGCACGGAAGCCAAGTTGCTACTCTATATGCCCTAGTTTCTAATTTAGTTCCTTCATGTGTTGATGAGAGTGTTCCATGGAGTGGTTGATATTTTCTCACTACTCATATTTGCCCATAAGAACCTTTCCTAATACAAATTCCACATGGTAATAAAAATCCACCATGTGCATGCAATGGTTGAACTTCCAACATGTATGCCTAATGTCTAGACCTAATTTTTCAACTCAACTAAAACCTCAATATCTGAGAAGCAGTGACCTTGGGAGGTTCCCTCTCTTTCGACATTAGTGACCTTTTCTTGGATGAGGCTTACGGTAGCTTCTCTAAATTAGGAAGAAATTTTCTATAATCATTAAGGAGTAAGTGTGTTACCTTAATGAGTCTCTTCATAGTAATATGTTGCTCCCCCATAGACACGAACATGCTGACGAGGCATGTTGAGATCATGAAAGAGGTAATAGGACAAAATACTTGGTCAAAGGAAATCAAGGGGTGGATAATGATGTAACCATAGGAGAATCAAAGGAAGAAGACAAATCCTCAAATATGGTCAAGACAAGAGGGAAAGGCAAATTTCTAGTAAAATAGAAGGTAGGGGATCCAACCAAGGAAAGTGACGTGAGAGAGACTCACTTCTAGAGAAGGAAAGCTACGATGGGGAGAAAGCAGCTTAGAGAGGTGGTACATAAGGAAGCCACCAAGGAACTAGCACTAGCTAACCATAAGGGTTGGTAGAGTAGACAAAGCCAATGCAAGGAGAAGAAAAGTAAGTAAGAAAGTGGAAGAGCTGACATCAAGTGGAGAGACGAGGATCTTCTATACATAAAAACCACTTTCATAATGAAGAACTGATTTTTCTAGCAAAAGAAGGTACCATAACCATAGATACAGTAAGAACTGTGGGTGGATATAACAAAGTACCCAATGAGTCTGCAAGGAAAAGTGGTAGCTTGGAAAACAAATGCTCTCTAGTGGTCTTGTACAAATTGATTGTGCAACTACAATTAAAATGACCATGTGAGAACCTTTCTCAATGGGTTTTTGGAGATGAACCATAATTTATAGCTCCACACAAAACTAGTTCTCATGAAGATAAACCAACAGAGTATCCTAATAATATAATCCAAATCTTAAATCTTACTTGAGGAATAGAAGCCTTCCATGTCTATATCAATATCACTATTCGCACACATGAAGCTCCAACAAATAGATAGGATACAGGGATGGAAGTAAAGGAAAATTTAACTAGCATGTGGAGTTGAAAGGTGTTCAATAAGCATGTCTAATGTTTTCTAGTGGTGGCACCTCAATCATATTAAAGTCTTAACAATTGTTATGTTAACATTTAACATCTTGTCATGTCCCCTGTTCTCCTGGTTAGGTGGGATGGTGGTAACACCACCCCACCCTCCCTTAAAAGGTATCCATATGAGAGTGTTTGGTTTATCTATATAAGATACAATCACATTTTCTTGAGAGGAGAGTCCTGTAAGAGGACCTAGATGGATGAATTTCCTAGCAAGGGCTCTAGATTTCAATAATTAGCAAACATATCAACAACCTTGTTTCAAATTTTGCAGACATGGAGGGGAATAATAACTGGAATGTTAATAATTATTGAGAATACCTTGCCTAATAATTCTTCCAACCACCAAATTTTGGAAATTTTATGCACAAGTGTTTGATTCTAGATTTCATGAAGCATGTCAATGACAAGATAAGAGTCTCCTTCATTGAATAACATGGAGAAGAATTGATCTTAAACTATTTATTGTACTATGATCAATTTTAGTAAGTTCCACAATTTTTTTTCTATTAATGCCTACTGTAATAGAATATCTTAACAGTGTAATACCACAATAGTTTTAAAAAATAAAACCATCTTCAATTGGACCCATATTCCCTTGGGAGGAAATGTCAAAATTCAATTTTAAGAAGGAGGTTGGTAGGGCATACTTGGAATTATGAACAAGAAGTTGAGGTGGATGGACACCATTCGAAGAAAGGAAATGGAGGGAAGTAACAAGGTGCCACCTATTTTGAAGTTGATCTTCTTAGGCATAAGTTGACCAATCCTGGGGAGACTAGAGGAGGGCAATAATGGTTTCTTTCTTAGTTTTTATAATGGAATCTAGATGGAGTCAAGGGGGATAGAATATCTCTTAAAATTTGATGGTTTGACACCTTCGAGATAGCCTAGAGTAGGAATCCTAGGAAGAGATTACCAATACAGTTGAGGATGGAGCTATAGAAGGAGTCATTTCTCAAACTTGTGATGGTGTTAAGAACGCTAAGAGGATCCATATTAGAGTAGATGAGATAATCCTTAAATTAAATCTAAAGGTAGTTAGATAAGTCACGTCTATTGAATAATTGTTCAACATTTTTTGAGTTGAGAAGATGGAGGAGGCATACAAAAGGTCCTTGGTATTTTTAATTTTGTATGTTTTCCACATTAGTTTCTTATTTTGAACTAAGATCCATAAGAAGAAGCATATTTTTTGCCATGTGTTTTGCTACCTAATTTTGAACCAAGTCTCAAAAGTTCGTATTTATTGATGCCACAAATAATGAACCTTTTGAAGTACATCCATAGAAAATATTTTCTGAATGGAAAGAGTATGGGCTTAATGTTTGTTGGAGATTACATAGAATTTTTGCCATGATTCTCTTTCTAGATTGGGATACTAATCTTTTTATGGTAGCCATTTTCTCCATTGTTGGCCTATGTATGAGTAGATCTGATAATATAAAGGTTTTGTTAATCCTTGGGAAGTCATTTCCATTGGCATGTTATCTATATTTTGTTGATCATGAAGTTTAGTGAGTTGTTGTCATGAGTCATCCCAGAATAAATAAGTGCAACCATCTTTGACTTCCCAAAAGCAATGTTTCCAAATTAATTGAATTCCCTTTCTTAGCTAGAGAATGTATGGAGGAACCAGAACATGTAGAATCCATTTTGATAAGGTGTTGTGGAGGCATGTTGGTAATATATTGTTTATGCCATATGAATTTCCAGAGATCTAATCCTCCTTTTATCTACCCGCTCCATTTTTTCCTCCTAGCATTATTTCCATAATAGTGGATTATGCAAGTCCAATGCTCATTTTAGTTTCAACAAACAATTTTTTTCCGAACAAATCATGGAACATATTTTATCCATCTTGGTGCCTCTTATAGGAAGGAGCACTACATTCAATGAAGTTCCTATATAACTCAGACCAGTGCCATGAGTGTAAAAAATAAGTAAACGGGGAGGCCTTAGAGCACTTCCTTTATAAGAACAAACATCCTAGAAACATTGAGGGACAAAACACCTAGCCTTCGTCTTTGTTATTGAGTTTGGATAATATTCCATCATATATGCTCCATTTGAGGGAGTTATTTGCTAATGCAACACCCCTATTCTATGAGGGGAATTTTCTTATTTGGAGACGGATGACTATTTTAATATTCCTATGAATAGAGAGTAGAGAATTAAAAAAAATACGTAGGATGCATTCTTATTGATTTCCATGCCTGAACCTTTAGAAAACTCCTCCAATATTTGTGTCGACTCCCTTTCTTCATGAATGGTGGGAGTGCCCATTCGTATAGTATCATCAGCAAATTATTGATGAGGGAATGAGAGATATTCCTTGAATAGATGTAGACCTTTGAGCTTATTTGTTGTAGGTGATACTTTCAGTGCTCTACATAGCCCTTCCATTGCCATTATTAAGAGGAGATGTTAGAGTGGGTTTCTCTGTCGAATGCGTCAATATGATTCGAATGGAGTAGTATGAGATTTGTTTACCAGAATGTAAAAGAAGGATGGTGATAACATGTTACTATTATAACATGTCCATTCTTGATTAAATCCAAAATATTTGATAATGATGAAGAGGTATTTCCGATTTATCTTTTTGAAATATTTTGGGATATCTAGTTTGAGCATCATATAATTCCTTTTGGATATTTTCAGAGAGTGTATGGTGTCATGGCAAAAAATTATGCCATCTAGCATTTTGTGAAATTTGATATAATTTCTTTTCTCTAAAGGGATGCGCTTTGGTAAGAGAATTTTGAACCTGTTGACTATGATTTTAGTGACACCCTTATTATCACATTTCAGAGAGGAATGGTTCTATATCCATTGGGGTCCACCACTTTATTTTTCAATTTTCACCAATGTGAAAAGAATGACATTTATGGTTCTTAGGATAGACTGTGTTCACTTGAATTCATCCACCACCTACCAAACATCGTGACCCACTTTGGGCCAATAGATCTAGAATAATTCCATTGTGACTCCATTTGGTCCATGGTATTTTTTTCCTAGCATTCCCTTAATTATTGCTTCCACTCCTTCAAAAGAAATTCCTTTGAGAAAAGCATCATTTTGTTCTTGAATGAGTAACGAGTGGATTCCATTATTGATTTCATGGATCACTTGTTGTTTGTTGGTGATGGATTCTATGAGAATATATTTATAATAATGATTTATCTCCCAAGTTATCTCTCAATTTTCTAGAAATTTTTCCGCTTCAAGATTTTTGAGGGAGGATATGCGATTGCAATGGTGGTTCTAAAGAAAAGATTTTTTGAAACATTTTCTATTCTCCTTTTTTTCCTTGATCTAACATGCCTATAATTCTTCTTTCCAAATAAGTTATCATTGCTTCTAACACTAATCAAGATCAGTAAGAGTGACAACCTCTTCTTTAATTAATGCTTCTAATCCAACGTATAGGATGACTTCCTATTATATTTCGTTCATCTTCTATTCTTATATGTGCTTTTCCTCCAAAATGTTCCCATTTTTTTTAATTCTAGCCTTAAAGTTGCATTTAATGCATTTGAGTTCTGATTGGAGCTTGTGCATTGATGTGTCATCCAATGTTTTCGGATCCTCCCACCACTTCTCTATGTTAGCTTGAGATTGTGGATGGTGTATCCAAAGCTTCTCTAAGTGAAATGGCATGTTATGGTTTCAAGGTTTTATCTCAATATTTAGACATATAGACCACTAGTTTGATCCATGACTCAAAATTATGTATGCTTCCAAAAATATATGATGGATCATAATGAATTCCATTACTACAAAACAATCATGTTTCAAAGCCACTTGTTTTAGTCATCCTCATATCTTGTTATGTGTGAAGTACCATTTATAGTTTTGATATCATCTAGGTGAGAGGACACCATTATTGATTAAAATAGGATGGATTCTACATAAACTCATCTTATGCTAGCTCAATTTTCTTGAAAGGTTTTGATGAGGTTAAAATATTGACCAAGGATATAAGGGGAAGAGAAGAGGAGTTTCTAAGCATTGGAAATGGATTGAAGGAAGAGGGGCTTGTCCTTTGGTGCAGACGGTCCATATACATTACATAGGTAACATATCTCAGCTGAGATGATGAGTTGAAATTGGATGGTAGGAATTTCAAACGTGACAAATATGTTAAGAAATTATATTTTTTGAGTGTTTCATTTAATGGAAAGCCCCCCTAATTATAACTAAGAATAAATAGAAATCACTTTATAATATTTTCCAAATTTTCTTGTTAATTTGGTAATTACTTGACTTGAAGTTTTTATTTCCTTAATCATGCTAACTCTAGGGGTTTTAGAGAACATTTTTTCCTTGAAAAACCTATGTTTCCCTCTATAGTCCAGGAATTTGATATTCGAAGAGATATTTTTCATGTTTTGGATATGTTGGAATTGAGGAAAACATATGTAATTGATTTGATGTGTTATAGTTTAACCAACATTCCCCCAAATTATTGTTTTATCTATTGATTTATTTTTTTGCCTTTTCTTATTTTCCTCCTCATGGATTTTGACAAGGTTCTTTAGTTCTTGGGATGAACTCCTAATGACCATGTATTAAATATACCAAATATTCATTTATTTTAAATATACATAACAGAAAACTTTCACTTGATGTTTCAGGGGAGCGTAAGGGCCCTTTATTTTCTGGGATTTGGCTAGTTTTGGAAGGCCAAGTGAATCTAATGAATGTACTAGGAACATCAACCCCAAAAAATCCATTTGACTACTTCTAAGGGATTCAAGTAATCTCCAAAGGGCTTAACACTTATCTCCAATCTAATTTATATAAAATTATGCAATTTGATGTAAATACAAGTGTCTCGATTCTAGAAGAATATAGGTGGTTACGTTGTTTTGGTTAGTTGGTATTTTTCCCAAGGGGCCTTTGTAAAAGGAACAAGTACCATGTTTAAGTGTTAATAGTTTAGGACATGCCCACTTTAACTTTGATTGTTTTAGGATACTTTTCAGTGAGTAGGATTTTTACATCTATGTATAGTTAGATGTGAGATTATAAGGGCGATAGTAAAGCCTAAGGAGCTGAAAGATAGATCACCCCAAAAAAGGGGAATGAGAGCTTGTAGAAAAGATGCCATGTATTCATCTATAAATATACCATATTCCAAGTAATAATATGATAACTTAGTTAATGTTTGTAAGCATGTGTGTGTATCTAACTTTATCATATGGTCCCTATTCATACTATGTGACAAAGAAAATGACCAAGTCTCATATTTGAGATAGCAAGCAAAGAGGAGGAATTTGGGTATCAAACTTTGTGTGTTTGAGTCACGGTTGGTCATATATTTCTAAGCCCTAATTTTTTACTATGTTCGTGACATAATGATGTGTTAAGCATTACCAGGTTTGCATTCCTTGGTTCAATTGTGAATTAGAAAACTATATGAGGATAGGGGTGGGGGTAAGTTAATATGAAAATATTATATTTTCATATCAACTCCCCCTTACCCCCAACCTTTATCATGGGCATGCAAACTGTCACCATTGTATCTGAGTGCAAGTTTGTCTCCCTTCGAGGAAAGAAAACTTTTTCTTTGAGATTGAATTCAAGAGAATGGATTGTATTATGTTTGCAATGATTTTTGCAACGTAAGTTCAGTTTCATAGTGAGATATGGCATAAATCATAAAAAGTCGAGGGATTGTCTACTTTAAGAATTAAATAAAACAAGGTGGAATTAAGTGAGAACTAAATGTGGCCTGACATTTTGGATTCCTCAAAAACTCCAAGTGGGTCCTCACCCAAGATATCAAAGAGTCCTAGACAAAATTTCAGCCGACCACCCATATGGGCATGGGCTTTCTTCCCTCTAAAAATTTCCCAGCACATTCTTAAGTTCTTCCATTGTAACAACCTCAATTATGTTGTCATTGTCTATATTGCAAGTAAATCTAAGGAAGTTGAGGGATAATTGGACCACCTCTACTATGTTAACCCCCTATGTTTCCTTCAAAATATTTCCAAAATGTTTTTTTCTAAGCTCTGTAAAGTCCTCAAAGGAGAGACATTGTTTCATGTATAGTCATTTATTCTCTAATTGTGTCGCAAATTTCCGGACCAGAAGAGACTCTATGGTACCTAGAAGATAATACGTGGTACCAAGAATACTTAATAAGGGGTTGTAGGGTAAAGGGTAAATTTCCCTCCATTTAGAATAGTTTTGGAAGAATTTAGCGTTCTTATCACTAGCCTCTAGCTAGGTAACATTGGCTTTGAGTCTCCAAGTGGCTTTGATATCTATGAGAATGTTTTCCCTTCTCCCTTATAAAAACATAATTACTAACCAAACGAGAAAATGATCTATTACCCATTTTTCTGAGGTAGCAAAAAAATCACCCGATTTTGAAAAGTGGTTATTCATAATACACTTATTTTTTGGAGAGTATTTTTTACACTTTAAATTTTCTTATGTAAAATTTTTTAATAAATGGTAGTGATTTTCATGTTGATTTTGAAAAGCGTTGAAGCAATGTCAACCCATTTTCTTAGAGGGGTTATTTTTTACACTTTAAATATTTTTATGTATCAAGTATGGATATTTGTTTTAAAATTTTAGTAATCTTCAAACTGATTTTGAAAAGTGTTGACGCAACATCAACCCTTTTTGTATCAAGGACTTATTTTTTACACTTCAGATTTTCTAATGTATTAAGTGTGGATAATTATTTTTAAATGTTGGTGATTTTCATGCTGGTACTTAAAATAAAAAAGAAAACAGACAAAATAAATCCATATAAAAATAAATAAAAAAGAAAAAAGGTAAAAACATAAAAATTAAAAAAAATTACTTTATAATAAAAGAAAAAAAAATGAAAAAGTGAAACATTAAAAATTAAGCCAAAAACTAACCATCATACCCATTTTCCTTTCTAATTAAAAATAAAAATTAAAAATAATATATATTTATAAAACATTAAAAAAAATAAAATAATACCATTAATTAATAAAATAGATAATTTAAAATTAAAAATTTAGAAAAATTTATTTTTTAAGAAAAAATAAAGTTAATTAAAAATAATTTTAAAAAAATTATAAAATAGATTTAAAAAGTAAATACCAATAAAAAAAAAAAAATTAGAAATAACAATTTTTTAAAAATTTAAACAATCAAAAAAATTTTGTCTCAACGATCCTATGTCAATTCTCGGAATCAATGTGGCCATAGGGTTGTGGCCCTGAGCAGTTGGGTTGATTCCGCGAATCGACATAAGTTGCCCTGACCATTATTGCCCATGTGGCGGGGCCTCATTCATCGCTGGGGTGACTCTTTGAAGCATTGCCTGTCTAGGCTTAAGGCTCCATGACCCTGGGCAACCATTGCCAATCTCGACCATGGTTGCCCACGGCCCTAGGGCCTCAAGCCTGAGTGGGGGCAGCATTGCATAATGGTGCCCCTCCCAGGCACGAGGCCCTACAGACCTGGCCTGCTAAGGTCGAGCAGTTCTTTATTCACCCAAGACTGCAAGGCCTAGGGCCTGGGCGGTGCAAGGTTGTACAACCCTACCCCACTGAGGCTCGAGTCCCAGGCGAGCTCGGCCATGGCTGCCTAGCACCACGGGGCCTTGGGCCTACACATCGTGATGCTACATAGGCCTAAGGCCCTGCGACCTGGGAAACGATTGGTGAGGTGGCCCTAGTTGATTCCTGGAATTAGCATAGACCTGCCAAGGCCAAATAACTTTTTTTTTAATTATTTTATTTTAATTTTATATTTTATTAATTATATTTTATTTTATGTTATATATATATCATAATAACTTTTTTATTTATTGACTGGTTAATTTTTTATTTTTTCAAAGTTAAATTTTGAATTTTATACACTTCTTTATGTGTTATCCTTTAAAATATATATATATATATATATATATATATATATATATATGGGTATTTTTTGTATGTTTTACTTTAATATTATGATTTATTATTTGTTTATTTTCTTTGTAATTTGTTTTTTTTTTTCATTTTATGTTTGAAATTTTGTCTTTTTTATATTTTGTATTTTTCTTATTATATATTTATTAATTATTTTAATCTTTTTAGTTTTATTTTTAATTTTTGTTAGTGATTTGATATTGATTTTAAATTTTCCATTATAATGAATTGATTCTTTCCCAAGTGTCAATTTTATGGTTGGTCTTTAAGTTTTCATTATAATGGGTCAAGTTCACCTACACCATGTGTTAATTTGATGGTTGAATTTTAAATTTTTGTTACAATGTATCGAGTTGTCTTATGCTAAGATTTTAAAATTGCTATACATTTAGCATTTAAGAACTAAATTACTTTTGGTATAATAAATCTTTTGTTTATGTGTTCATTTTTAAAGTTCTTTAAGTAATAAATTGTTTCCATAATGTCATGCTTGGAATATTTTGAAAACTTAAATTTTTTTTGTAGTCATAATCTTTGGTTTTAATTCCATGGTTGGAAAATTGTCAAGATTTTAATGCTTTTCTAAGTCATGATATTATATCTTTAATGGTATTGCTTAAAACAATTATAAGTATTTTTTATTTACTACCATGACTCAAAATTGTTGGAATTTTAAAGTTTTTCAACGACGTGATATTTTATATTTAATGTTATGCCTAAAAATCATTGTAATTTTAAGGCTTTTCAAAAACGTGATATTTTATCTTTATTGTCATGCTTGAAAATCATTGGAACTTTAAAGTTTTTCAGAGTCATAATATTTTATCTTTAACATCATTATTAAAAAATGTTGAAAATTTACCCTGAAATAAAAATGTTATTCGAGTGTTAACGTTTTTCATTTTCAGAGTGTCTTTTGCACAAAAAAATTGCTT
>APFE031374843.1:8313-27624 GCA_000404065.3 Pinus taeda
GAAATGAACTGATTTGGCATGTTCATTACTATCTGCATTGAGTAACCCAACATCCAAAGTCCATATTTCTTTCCTCAAAAGAAATACATTGGAGATTTGTTGAATAGGTTTGGCATGACAGAGTGCAATCCTCTTACTACTCCAATGGAACAAGACTTAAAGCTCACATCTATTGAAGGAAAGGAATTTGAGGATGCAACAAAGTATAGAGAGCTTGTCGGAAGTCTCAACTACCTAACTACTACCAGACCAAAAATTTCATTTGTTGTTGGAATCCTCTCCAGGTTTATGTAAAAGCCTTGTGAGGGACATTGGTCTGCTGCAAAAAGAGTTCTAAAGTACTTGAAGGGAACTCAAGACTTTGGAATCAAGTACACACAGGTGGATGACTTCAGCTTGATCAGATACTCTGATTCAGAGTTCGATGGAGACAAAGAAATTGGGGTATCTACTTCAGGATATGCTATGAGTCTTGGATCAGGAGCTGTCTCCTGGAAATCATGCAAACAATCAGTTCCAGCAGATTCCGTAACAGAAGCAGAATACATGGCAGCAGCTGAAGCAAGAAAAGAAATTGTGTGGCTTAGAAAAATTCTTGAATATTTGTAGGTAAAACAAGTACAATCAACTCCACTCGTGATTGACAACACCTCTGCAATAAAGTTGGCCAAGAACCCAAAGTTCCATGACCGAACACAATGCATCAATACTAAATATCATCTAATTCGACACCATGTTGAGGCCAAAACAATCCATCTCCGTCATTGTTCCACAAATGAGAAAATCACATACATCTTCACTAAAGCGCTTGGAAGCGAAAAGCTTGAACGATTCTGAACGATGCTTGGACTCACCAACATCCCTTCAGATTAAGGGGGGGAATGTTGACACCTAATCCTTGTGATTGGGTAAATATATGTAAATAAATAAATGAGAAATGTGAATATTCATCGGGAGATGAACTGAACAGTGTCTCCGTCATGTATATAATAGACCTACCTGACTAAATGAACACACGAATCAGTTTTTTGCTTAATGGAGTTACTGCCTTTCCTGAAATGTTTCCTCAATTCCCTTTCATTTTCCTTATTCTCCCTCAACCCCTTCAACTCTGTTTTCTCCCTAAAACCTTTTGTGAACCCCCCTTCTGTTTAGCCCCTCAGCGCTAAGGCTTCACCCATATAACCGCACCTACGCAAACGAGCGCTATAAGACAATCTGGTGCTTTCCCATCACATCAGTCACATAAGACAGGTGCATTATTTCCTGCCGTCTGATCGCCCATCTCCCGATCCAATGGAGATTGCTCGTCCCACTGCTGAAAGTTGCACGTGCATTAACCCGTGAGGAAAGCGGTTTGCCGCCAGTCATATCTGCCATGTGTCATCCATCTATTCACATCACGAGCCTATTGTACGTATACCACCACCTGCTAAAAGTGGTGCAGGAATATTGCTTACCACCCGTTATGTCCATCCTACTGTGTTATATCCCGTGCTAATCTCTCACTCGATGGCCGTCGGATCTGCCCGATCGCGATCCAACAGCCTGCGTTTTTCAACTCATGTTTTTCCCCGATACCTCCTGTAAGTCAATCTTTGTCGTGCATCTCTAAGATCCAATGGCCAATTTCCTTTCTACATCCTTCCCGACTATTCACGTCCATAACCATGCTTCACTCCCGAAGGAAGAAGGTGACCAGCTACCTATACTCAGTGCAATTACTCTTCAACAACTACATTCAAGAGTAGAGTGGCCGAGAAGAAAAGGACATTCCTCGAGTAGTTAAACACATTCAGTAATTATGGAAATTTATTCATACAACACCTCACCTGCCTGAGAAGGACAACGAAGTACCAGAAAATGTCAAATGTATTCATTAAAAGCAGCAGATTATAGCAGAGATTCATATCAGATAGTTAATGTGGTTGGTGGTCCATTATGACCCCTCCACGCATAGGATAGCAGATATTTTTGTAATCAACCTATATATATATCCAGAACTGAGAATGTAATAGGTTTGATGGGTTTTGGTTTTGATGTAAGATTCAACTTCTGGAGACTATAACTACTATGATACTTGCAGTGTTTGGTCTTCATTTTCAGCTAATACAAGCTTCTTTTGTTGTTAATTTCTCACTTTCAACTTCTATTCTCTTCTAGGTTGTGCCTATTGTGCATTTGTCTTGGATTCTTGATGTTTGGCATTAGAGGGGTTGTTATCCCACCTCTGTGTTAAAGTCTCATTTATTTCAGTGAATGTATTATTCAGGTTTCTATTTGCTTAGTGACAGAGAGCTGTCATCTTGTCTGTACATTAAGAAACAGATTTGCAGACCTCTTTAACTGGTTGCAGTCGACCATCACAGGGTCTTGTGCATCTGCTGGTGTGTTTAGTATTCTCCATATCCACTTAATCCTCAAATTATGAGTAATTGGTGGTTGAAAGCCTTGTAGCCCGGGGGTGTTCACCCATGTCTAGAGTCAAGCATAGTAGAAGTGGTTATGTGGCTTGAATATGCATCATACCTTCCATTCATCCATTTCCAACATTTTGTTGATTTTGTAATGCTCCCGAGTATCTCTGATATACAACCTAGGAGAGTTTCTTGGGGTGATAACATTAATTGGTGTTGTTGTCGGTGAGAGGAGATTGAAGCTCAACTTCCCTGGGAGACAACACAGTTCCAAATTTTGATGATAGACAAGGTTTGAGCACATTTCTGGTTATAATCATCTATCTGGTGACTCTACTGGAAGACCAACCTTTGGTGACTCCACATTTCAGTTTTGGCTCAGTTTGTGAGACATACTCAAAGAAATCCTCAGAAATCACCAGTTGACTCAGTGCCTAACCCTGAGAAGATCATTAAGCAGAAGAAAATTTCACAGAAAGGATCATCAGGATCAGGTAAGCCTAAGAAATCTTATGTATCTCTCCAAGAGGAGGCTATAGTTGAGAATGTATCATTTGAAGATATAGAGCCTAGTATTGCAATTGTGAAATCACATGCAGAGATTCATTCAGCTCCATGTTCACCTAGTTCCCTTTTGGATCTCAGTCCAAAGATTATATCCCATACAGTCCATCATAGCATCCCTTCATTCTTGCCACCAGTTTCATTATTTCCAACTGTTCGGTCTACCAATATTCCTCCACATACCCCAGTCATGGCAGGCCAACAGGCACCCATGAGGATGGAAATAATTGTTGCTACTAGATATGGGCCTTTGGTCTTGCCTGTTACTTTAAATGCTATGCCTGTGGGAGAGTACCAGAAATATATGCCTAATTTTACTGGTACAAATGAGGTAACAGTTGAAGAACACGTTGAGTCTTTTTATAGCTATGCTGATAACTTAGACATAAGTGAAAATGATGTGTGGATGAGAGTTTTTGTCCAGAGCCTTAATGGAGAGGCCAGAAAATGGTTCAGGGAATTGACCCCTAGATCTATTGTTGATATTGAAGCCTTAGATGATGCATTTTTGAAGCACTGGGGAGATAAAAAAGACTTGCTATATTACCATACTGCGTTTGGCAACCTGAAGAGAGAAAATGGGGAATATTTGCTTGATTTTAATAAGAGATTCAATCGAATTTATAGTAAAATTCCAGCTGAGGTAAAGCCAACTCCTACCTCTGCCAAACTCACTTATGCCAATGCTTTTGAGTCTGATTTCTTCCTATTATTGAGAGAAAGAAGATGTGCTACTCTCATAGATATGAAAGATGTAGCCCTAGAAGTAGAGTCTAATATCATGGTTGCAGAAAAACTTAAAAGTCATGCTGACAGAAGAAGGCAGAGAGGTGAGGCTTCTTTTTTCTCTACTTCATCCTCAGAGCCTAAATTAGATAAAATGGCTAGAATGGTAGAGTCATTGGCTGCTAAAATATCTAAGCTAAAGATTGGGCAGAATTCAGGAAAAGCAAGGCAACATAACACATTTGCTCCAAGAAATTCAAATCCATACAAAAGAGAAAATGAATAGTTACAAAACATTCAGAGGGGTAAAGAACCAAAGAAGAACAAAATGCTAAGGCACCTTTTCAAAATGTAGTCATGGAGGAGGAACAAATTGAAGATGAGGATGAAATACATTTCTTGGAAGATAAAGGCAGTCCTGCCTTTTTGACATTGGCTGCATATGAAGAGTCTTTGCTGCAGGAGCAAACCAGTCAAAGCTGGGACAGAGAGGCTGTTCTACAGACTACTGAACAACAAAGATATAATCTGAGGTCACAGGCAAACAATTTCAAGGAGAATCCTGCCCAAAGAGATGCTATCCAAATAGAAGCACAAAATACCAGACAGAAAAGACCATTAGCTGATCCAATCATCCTCAAAGCTCCAACTCAAGAGGTAAAAGGTCCTGATAAGTCCCCTTCACATTTCAGCTTTGAAGTAGAAATCCAGAAGTTAAAAATATTTGTACTTTTGTTAGAACTTGTAAAGAGTGAAGTGTTTAGAAAGCCTATCCTTGAGGCCCTTAAACTGAGAGGCACACAAACCTCCATGGACTCTATCAATTTGCAAGATGACAGGCCTGCGGTTGTGCTGAGCCCAATGACCGAACTTACTGATGAGAATTCTCCATATTTTTATGTCTCCTTGACAATTCATGATAAAATCCTCCACAATTGCCTGCTAGACATAAGGGCTAGCCACAATATGATGCCAAAAGCTGTCATGGAAGAGTTAGGCCTTGATATCACAAAACCATATCATGATTTATTTCCTTTGATTTAAGAAAGATAATATGTCTTCTACTGATAAAAAATTTAGCCATTACCCTAAATCAGCTGCCCATGAAGAGCATGGTGATGGAAATTGTGGTGGCTGATGTCCCTCCTAAGTTTGGCATGCTATTGTCGAGAGGATGGATTAAGAGACTCGGTGGGACATTATAGGATGACCTATCTTATGCTATTGTCCTAGTTCTTGGAGGAGGAAGCAGGAGATTATGCAGAGAAGCACAACTGGCATACATCATCAGTGATGAGAAGAACCCTTCCAATCATCCTATTTATGCAATGGACACTTATTTTGGAGCATGTATACTCCAAATAGAAGAATCTCATAAGGCCTCAATGCAGCTTAAGTAACCAACATTTCAAGCCGAGGAAGAGCAAGGAAGTCAGGTTTGGGAGATTTTCTTTAATGGAGCATGTTCCAGGGAGACTGTAGGAGTAGGGGTGGTGCTGGTATCTCCACAACAAAAAAGGACACAACTATCTTTTAAGCTGGCATTCAAAGTCACAAACAATATAGCAGAGTATGAGGCTCCGATATTGGGACTGAATGCAACAAAATCCAGAGGAATCAAGAAGATAAAGGTGTTTGAAGATGGTGATCTGATCATTCAGCGGGTAAATAGAACATTTCAAGCAAAGCACCCAAGACTGAAAGCATACAGAGATAAGGTATGGAGACTCAAAGATTCTGTTAGATGATCCAAAAATACAATTTTATCATAGGTTATAAAATTAGAATAAAATAATTATTAATTTGAGATATTAAATTAATAATTATTATTCTAGAATGTTTAATTATTTAATGGAGACTTTTAGAATTAGCATATTGTTGTAACTAGATATGACTCTCCAAATGTGTCGTATCTTAGGCTCTATTTTAGGAGATTTGTTAGGGCATGGAGCTTATAAATAGCTCATTGCAAGAGTGTTTGGTTGTTCGGGTGTAAACTCTTGCAAAATAAATTATGTAATTATATCTTCTGATTAATAAAATTATGTGTCTGAGGACACTTCTGCGATTATTGTGGTATCAGAGCTCCAGTAATGCTACAGTTGATTTGAGGAGGAGATTCTAGCTCTATCAGATCATGGAAAACTCAACTCCATTAAATTGATCAGCAAATGATTGGTATGACATTTGTCCATTTTTTTTTCTTTGTTTAAAAGGAACAAAATTCTATTAATGATTGAACAACCCTTTCGAAAGAAATAAGAGTTTTGTACTGCGATTTCTAGCCTGGGGACAGAGGATTTAAAATCTTGCATGCGTTCTTGGATCTGATGTTTCGATTCGTTTGAATTGTTTCGGTAAATTCTTGAGATGCGGTAGGAAATATGAAGATTTATGTTTATAGAAGCGAATCCATGCCCCGGAAAATTGGCATACCCCACTCATTTTTATTTTTATTATTCAACAGTGGCATTTATTTATGAGAACACCGTTTGCAACATGTGTTTATTTTTTGTTTTGAGTACACAAGCAGTCTAGTGAAAAGTTTGCAGGTTCCCAAAACTCATTTCCCTTAAATCCAGTCTCATTCCTACCATCAATGGATATTCCTCTGGTTTCACCCAACGCATCAATGCTCTGGTAAAGCTTTGACTTTGTAATTGGCTAGAGCAGTTCAAGAAAGAAATTTATAATAGCGCTGTGAAAGAACAGAGGAAACAACCCAGAAGCGAAAAGTAGTATTTGCATGTATCAACTTGGTCGAAACTTGATCACCAATTTAGATGTCAGACTTGTGAAAAAAAATCGCAGTGCCAGAGTTGTGGAGAATTATGAAGAGGGTGAGCAGTATTTTGAGCACCGTTTTCCTCTTCCGCAGAGATTTTGGATGGCTTCTTTGAATTTTAATGTGTTGCAGTTCATAGTCTTCATTGTTATGAACCTGTTGAGGAGCATTGTAACATGTGGGTACCTGGAAAGCGTCGCTATATATGGGCATATCCACCGATGCTTTCAGCCTATGTACATATCTACTTTCAGCTGACATACAAGAATTTAACAAACCCACCAATACAAACATCAAGAATAACGTTTTGTTTGGTGTTGTTCCATCCATTTTGAAGCAAAAACAAAACTCTCCATAGATCTGAAATGCAGTGTGTAGGCTCTGCGAATCGATTTGTTTTGCAGTATTTTTAAAATCTAGCTGAAGCCAGCAACAAGCCAACCTTCCATCCAGCGTTCCAGCCATCGTTCACACTACCGTTCCGGCCAACGTTCCAATCAACATTGCCAGCCTGCGTGGATTTTTAAAATTCAGCGTGAGTTAGGATGTGCTTTTTCTGAAAGGCATGATATATGCTTTAAAAGTAGATTTATTCACTTTTTAAAGTTCACGTAACATTCATTTTTTTAATGGGGTTTAAAAAAAAAAAAAAGAGAGTCATGATAAGATGGATAATAAAGTTTTTTGTAAAAGGGAAATAAGGTGAATTATAAAGTTTTTTTAATAGTTTGTAATTTGGAGAGATAAGGTTTTTGTAATATATAGTTTGTAATTTGTAATTTGGTGAGATGCGGTATATAATTTTATGTAATTGGAGTAATAAGGATTTTGTAAATATTTGGAGAAATAAGGTGACTTGTAAATTTTTGGAGTAATAAGGAGATTTTACTTGTAATTTTTTAAAGGGGTTAAGTGTAACTCAAAGTAATTTTACTTTGAGGGCGGGTAACTTTTTTTTACGAAGTTTTGCAAGAGCATCATTGTAAAAGTCAAATTTTGAAAGTTGCCCTGTAATGTTTGAGAAATTGACTAGAGCCAAGTGCAAAGCTCAGTCATTTTTCTCCTGCTTCAAACGACTATATTGTTGGGTTGTGTTATTTTCTTTCCACATAGTTAATAGGGGGTTTGAGGGGTACCCGTAACCCCACTTTATGGGGTCTGGGGCAGTGCCCCAGAAAATTTTGGTTTGGACCCTATGTTAGGTTGGGCGGACCCACCTATGGTTTAGTGCGTGATTTCGCGCACATGTTTTTTGGACGGCGATGGTTTCGGTCATGGTTTTGGACACGATGGTTTTCGGTCCATGGTTTTGGAAACGATGGGTTTTCGGTCCATGGTATTGGATGCTTCGTCATTATAAATATGTATTGTAACATTGAAAGGAACATAATGAAAAATCAAGCTGGTACCTGGTTTTGGGATCCAGTGGGAAATCTCTGTGTATATGTGTTTTATGTGTTATGCTCTCGCATTTTTATTTTTCATGTGATTTAGAATTCGTATGTAGGTAATTTCTGTATGGGGTTAAAACCTACATATATGAGGGTCAAGGCTAAGCCCTGATAGATCGTGTTTTTTTCGTGGTGTGTTGTGTTGACTATCTTGTCATTTCTGTTCTGATTCTTGGTGTCACGCTTCAACGATACAATGTCTAAATTGATTAATTTGTTTTCTGATTCCGAAAAACTGGAAGGCACAAAATCTTATAAAACATGTCATCGTCTCACCGAAAGCACTCTCATTTCCAATGAATTATGGCAGGGTATATGTGACGGAGACGTTAAGCCGAATAAACCCACCGATGCGGCTACACTAGCAAAATGGGAAATCAAGAATGCTAAAGCTTTAGCTCTTTAAATCTTTTGTGAATGATGAAATGTATGTCCATATAGAAAATGCTACAGGTACATGGTCTACTTTGAAAACTTTTAAAGACATCTTTGATACTCAGCCTGAATCAAAGAAAGTTGATCTACAATTAAAATTGTTGCAACAAAAATTAACTAAAGGTGGTGATTTTCTTGAATGTATCTCAAGACTTAAGAATATTAGGCAGGAAATTATTAATGCTAGATTTCCCGCAATTGATGATAGCTTTATGGTCACAATTGTAATTCCTGGACTTCCTTCTTCCTACACACATTTTCTAGAGACTCTACAAGTAACTGGGAAATTAGAGAAACTAAAGTTCGATGAACTCTGTGAAATGTTGACTCAACATGATAAAACTTTTGGGAAGAAGAAGAAAGTTGGTGAAGATGTTTTTCTCATAGAAGCCAGCACTAGTAAATCATCAGCAGACAGTTCTCGAGGCAAAGGCAAAGGGAATTAGAATCAAGCAGCACATAATTGTTACAAAGTCGAGGTCGAAGCCAAAGCAGAGGAAATTATTTAACAAAGGCAACAGGTTCAGGAATGCATAATTTTCAAGGTAGAGGAACAACAAGCAAAAGGCATTTCAAGGAAAAGGAAATAATAATCAAGGTAGAGGACAATCTCAACATCGAAGTCAAAGTAGAGGCAGAGGAAAATCTTCAGTAAGAGGAAGAGACCTAAGTCAAATTGTGTGTCGAAGATGTAACAAAGTTGGCCATTATGCTGAAGATTGTCGAACTTCACTTAATAAAATTCCCAAGTTTCAGCAGCATTCAGCGCAATTTGCAAATGATCAAGATGATGATAACTTAGAATATGTTTTTACTTCCTCGACAGCATCACAAATTTCATCCCATCTTAGAAGTGACTATGAATATGCCTGGATCTTGGATTCCGGGGCCACTTAGCACATGACTTGTCGATGTGATTTTTTCTGGAATTTTCAAGATTGCCAATTTAATTCCATTTTTCTTGCTGGTGATACAAAACATACTCCTTATGGAAAAGGAGCAGTAAAAGTTTTTCTCCCTGGCATTGGAGAAAAAATGATTTCCAATGTATGGTATGTACCCAGTTTTAAGAAAAAATTTCTCTCTTTAGTCATGATTCGACAAGCAGGACATCAGGTGATTATGGAATATGGTTTAGTCAAGATTAATTCAGTCAAACAGAGCTTGAAAACAGTGATGACAGGTTATGAAGATGGAAAACTGTTACGGATGAAAGGGACAGTTATTCCAAGGCATTCTGATTTTGTAGGGGCAATAAGTACACGTATTTCACCTGTAAGACTATGTCATGTAAGATAGGGACATATAAATTTTGAGAGTCTTTCTCATTTGTAGAAACAAGGAATGGTTAAAGGACTTCCCACATTCAAAAGGGAAAATGCAAAATGTGAAGCTTGCATTTATGGCAAACAAAGTCCAGAAAGTTTTCCAACAAGTTCATGGCGTGCAAACAGGCGGCTACAACTATTTCACAGTGATGTTTGTGGGCCACTACAAACTTCATTTGGTGGTTGCAAATATTTCTTACTATTCATTGATGATTTCAGCATAATGACTTGGGTTTACTTCTTGAAGAACAAGTCAGAAGCATTTGATAAGTTTAAAATTTTTCACCAACTTGTTGAAAATGAAGTCAAAGAAAAGATAGGTACACTTAGGACGGATAATGGGGGAGAATTCACTTCAAATGAATTCAAAACTTATTGCAGTGAAAATGGCATAAGACGACATCTTACTAATGTTTGCACTCCATAGCAAAATGGAGTAGTTGAAAGAATGAATCGCACCTTGTTAGGAATGGCGAGATCCATGTTAACTTTCAAGAGGTTAAGTCCAACATATTGGGCAAAAGCAATACATACAATTGTCTACTTAAGAAACAGAGCTCCAACTGCTTCCTTAGAAGGAATCACACCTTATGAAGCTTGTTTTGGTTTCAAACCTCGAGTTAAACATCTTAGAGTTTTTGGATCAGTATGTTATGCCTTAGTTCCGAAAGAAAAATGAATTAAGCTTGACTCAAGAAGTTTAAAATGCACAATGATTGGCTATTCTAATGAGAAGAAAGGGTATGGTCTTTTGACCAATGGAAAATTCATTGTGAGCAGGGATGTCATTTTTGATGAAACAGAGAGTAAGAGTGCTGAAGAAATTGAAAATCTTCTTCACAAGTTAGAAACTAAAGGAAGTAAAAGAAATGGAAAAATGTAAAGTCAACCAACTTCACCAAATTGGTATGAACTTGATTTTCCTTCCTCTGAAGATGAGTCATCCAGTCCATCTACATCAACAACATCAACTGGGTATTCTAGCAGTTCATCCGCATCTCCAAGCAGCAACAGTTCTTATAACAATGATTCTCCACATTCTTCACCTGAACGACGAACATCGGTTTATATTAATCCTCTTTACAATGATGGAGAATTTACAGAAGTGAAAACAAGTGAGCACCAACTACCGAAATGGACAGTTCAACTTTTGAAAGATGTAAAGCCTGATGAGAAGAATAAAACATGCACCAGAAGGGCCCATAGAAGTGAAGGAAATTTTGCCTTGATAGCAAATGATTTTATTGAACCTTCGACATACAAAGAAGCAGTAGAACATAAAGAATGGAAATAGGCTATGGTTGAAGAATATCAGGCCGTAATTGATAACAACACTTGCAAACTTGTTGATTGTCTAACAAATGTTAAACCCATAGGATGAAAATGGGTTTACAAAATTAAGTATAATCAGAAGGGAGAACTTGAAAAGTATAAAGCACGACTTGTCGCAAAAGGTTTTGCGCAGCAGGAAGGCATTGAATATGAGGAAAATTTTGCTCCTATAGCTAAATGGAACACCATCCGACTAACACTTGCATTGGCCGCTCAGAAAGGATGGAAAGTTCATAAAATGGATGTGAAAAGTGCTTTTCTCAATGGAGATTTACAGGAGGAAGTGTATATGACCCAACCACTAGGTTTTGAAGTTGAAGGACAAGAACATAAAGTCTGCAAATTGATCAAGGCTTTATATGGGTTAAAACAAGCTCCCTGTGCTTGGTAGACAAAGATGGATGAATACCTTAAGAAAGTTGGTTTTCAACGAAGTGAATTTGATGATACTTTCTATGTGCGACAACAGGGAAAATATTTTGTTATTCTTGTTATGTATGTAGATGATTTGATCATTACTAGCAACCATGATGATCATATTGCACAGGTAAAAAAGGAGTTACATGCAGGTTTTAAGATGCCAGACTTGGGATTACTTCACTACTATCTTGGAGTTGAAGTCTTCCAACGTCCACGTCATATTTTCATTTCTCAGAGTAAGCATGCAGTAAAGGTTCTTCAGTGATTTTGCATGCAGGATTGCAAACCCGTTCTCACCCCCATGGAGCAAAACTTGAAACTTTCAAAATTTTAAGGGGGGGAAAGGTGGACAGTACTACTTACAGATAGTTGATTGGTAGCTTGATTTATTTGACAAATACTCATCGTGATCTATCTTATGTGGTCAGTATTCTTTCACGTTTTATGTAGGAACCACGAGACAACCACTGGAATGCAGCCAAAAGAGTTCTTCGATATATCCAAGGAACAAAAGATTTTGGTCTTCTTTACACAAAGACTAAAATTTTTGTACTTGGTGGATATTTCGATGCCGACTTTGCTGGGAGTATTGATGATCGAGCATCAACATCAGGTTATTTAATGAACATGGGGTTAGCAGCAATATCTTGGAGTTGTAAGAAACAAGCTACAGTGGCCACTTCTTCCGCAGAAGCAGAGTACATTTCAGCATGGGAAGCATCATGTGAAATTGTTTGGTTGCGCAGAATTTTGCAGGACTTGGGCATTTCTCACACAGAAGCTACATCATTATTCATTGATATCCAGTTAGCCATCAAACTTGCCAAGAACCCAGTTTTTCATTCAAATACAAAGCGTATGGACACCAAGTATTATCATATTAGATCTGTCATTGCCAAAGATGTCCTCAAGCCAGTTTATTGTCCTTCCGAAGATCAGATCTCCGACATTTTCACGAAACCGCTTGGCAGAATAAAATTTACTAAGTTCAAGGATGAACTTGGTATCTATTGTAATGTATCTTTGGATCATAGGGGGGAATGTTAGATGATCCAAAAATACAATTTTATCATAGGTTATAAAATTAGAATAACATAATTATTAATTTAAGATATTAAATTAATAATTATTATTCTAGAATGTTTAATTATTTAATGGAGACTTTAGAATTAGAATATTGTTGTAACTAGATATGACTCTCCAAATGTGTCGTATATTAGGCTCTATTTTAGGAGATTTGTTAGCTAGTTGGTTTTTATAGCATTTATTGTAAATGGACACTTGTTATTTAAAACGTGATCCATAATTAGACGTAGTTAGGAAATGGAACTTATAAATAGTTCATTGCAAGAGTTTTTGGTTGTTTGGGTGTAAACTCTTGCAAAATCAATTATGGAATTATTTTTTATGATTAATAAAATTATGTGTCTGCGGACACTTCTACCATTAGATTCTTTTGATAGTTTTTATATCTCATACATCCCTAGAGCCAAAAATCAGCTTGCTGATTCCCTAGCTGTTTCTGCTAGCATGTTTATTCCTCTAATGCCGCCCAAACTTGTTTATGAAGTCCAAATGAAATACAGACCATCCTTGCTTGATAATGTCCAGAATTGGAATGTTTTTGAAGATGATGATGAATTGAATAGATTCTTGCAAGTCATTGATGAATTTTATGAAATGCAAATTGACCAAGAAAATGAAGCCTTGCAAGAAAATCCTCAATCCCAGCTTAGAAATAAAATTGGAAAAAATAGCATTGTCCAACTCCCCAACAATAATATTCCTAAGGGTCTAATTCCTTTAGAAAGACTGTTTGACCAGAATGATGTCCCTTACAAGGCTTCTCAAAAATAAGACCAATCTCTAGTCTGTAAGTATCATATAGGAAGTCAAGGTTAGCATAGATATATAAATTTGTCTACTAATTTGTTTGTTGACCAAAGTGTTGAACATTGCAATTTAATGAAGCAATTTGTTGATGTCTTTGCTTGGGAATATAGTGACCTAAAAATATATGATAAGAAGATTATACAGCATAAAATTCCTCTAGACAAAGACACTATTCCTTTCAAACAGAAGTTGAGACCAATAAATCCTATGATCCTCCCTATGATTGAAAAAGAGATTAAAAAGTTGTTGGTTTCCAAAATTATAGTTCCTCTCAGATATTCCAAGTGGGTAGCCAATCTAATAGTGGTGAGGAAGAAAAGTGGAGAAATCAGACTTTGTGTTGATTTCAAAAACTTAAACAAATGCTTAAAGATAGATAGAGCATTTGTTGCAGAATGTCTTAGGAGCCAAAGTCATGTCTCTCATAGATGGATTTTCAAACTTTAATCAGATTTTTGTACATCCAGATGACCTAGAGAAGACTGCATTCACCACTCCTTGGGGCACTTTTATGTATGCCAAGATGCCTTTTGGATTGATGAATGCTCGAGCCACCTTTCAGAGAGCTATGGATATAACGTTTGTGGGAGAGAAGGATAAGTTTGTCCTTATCTACCTTGATGATATAACAATATATTCCAGTAACCATCAAGACCATTTGCAACATTTGAAGAAAGTGTTCTTCAAGTGCAGAAGGTTTGGGATTTTAGTCGATCCTAAGAAGTCATAGTTTTCTTTAGAAGAAGGCAAGTTGTTAGGACATATGGTTTCTACAGAAGGTGTCCGAGTTGACCCAGAAAGAGTAAAAGCAATACAGACTTTTTCTGTCCCGAGATCAAAGAAGGATATCCAATCCTTTCTAGGTAAAATAAATTTTGTGAGGAAGTTTATACCAAATTTTGTAGAACTTGTGAAGCACATTACCTCCATGTTGAAGAAAGGGTCAGAGATAAAATGGACCGAGACAACAAGGAAATCCTTTGACTCCATTAAGAAAGAAATTATGGAAGCTCCCACTTTAATTAGTCCAGACTACAACAAGGAGTTCCATATTTTCCCATTTGCTTCTAAGGACACCCTTGCAGCTGTTTTATTGCAAGGAGACGAAGAAGGTGCAGAGTATCTAATGGCATTTTACAGCAAAATATTAAGGGATGCTGAGATAGGGTATGGTAGTATTGAAAAACAAGAATATGCTCTTATCAAATCTCTGAAAACTTTTAGAGTTTACATTCTGCATTCCAAGATAATTGCATATGAACCCTCTGCTGCAATTAAAGATGTCCTAACACAGCTTGATGCTGATGGAAGAAGGGCTAGATGGATAGTAAAACTAATTGAATTTAATATAGAACTCAAGCCCACTAAGCTTGTCAGAGGTCAGGGTCTTGCCAAGTTACTAGCTGAAGAAAATTGCAGAACATTGGACATTAATTTCATGAGCACAAATGCAGAGAATGGTCAAACAGAGGAAGAGGGAGTAGCTGAACCAGAGAGAAAGCAGTCAGTGGCAAAAAATCTAGCTTCGTGTGATTAGTATGCTACAATAATTAAATTCTTACTGAAGTTAGAAATCCCTTCGTGCTTTACTCAAAGTCAAGCCAGAAAAATTAAGCTTAGAGGAGCTAAATACTGTATTAATGGAAATCTACCCTATTGGAGGGATCCATTTGGAATGCTTTTGAGGTGTTTGGAAAAAGAGCAATCGGTAGAAGTTATGCAGCAACTTCACTCCAGCATGTGTGGAGGACACCATTATTGGAAAACTACAGCCCATAAGATCCTCAGGGCGGGATATTATTGGCCCTATTTATTTAATGATGTATTTTCATCTGTTAAAACTTGTGACAAGTGCCAAAGGCTTGAAGGGAAACAATAGTTGAAGTCCCTGCCCTTAAAACCAATACATGCAAAAGAACCTTTTTAGTAGTGGGGCTTCGATTTCATTGATGAAATCAATCCATATTCGAGTGGCCAACACAGATGGATATTAGTATCCACTAATTATTTTACTAAATGGATTGATGCAATTCCTACAAGGAAGGCTGATCATAAGGTGGTCATGAAGTTTTTAATTGAAAATATGTTTACCATATTTGGTTGTCCACATAGATTAGTCACAGATAATACAACAACCTTTAGGGAAAAAGAATTGGTGGAAATGTGTAATTCAATGGGCATTAATCTGGCTCATTCCACCTCATATTACCCTCAAGGTAATGGTCTAGCAGAATCTTCCAACAAGAGTTTAATAAGGATAATTAAGTAGCTATTGGATGATAAAAAAAAGAATTGGGATTCTAAGCTCAAATATGCATCTTGGGCTGATCGAGTGACCATCAAAAGATCCACATGGAATTCTCCATTTAAGCTGGTGTATGGCACAAAGGTAGTATTTCCAATTCAGCTTACCCTCCTTGTGGAAAAGTTCCTGCAACAAGAACAAAGTGAGGGAGAAGACATGGCAGAAAGAATCATAGATTTAACAGAAGTACATCAGATTAGAGAAAAACTGGTTGAAAGGGCTGCAACACATCAAAAAATGATCAAGGAAGATTTTGACAAGAGGACAAAAACGAATAATTTTCAGGTTGGAGACTTGGTCCTGAAATGGGATGCACTGAAGGAAAAGAAAGGCAATGATGGGAAATTTAATGCTTTTTGGAAAGGGCCTTTTATTATTTCTCAGGTCCAAGGGAAAAATACCTTCATACCGCAAAGTATGGGGAAAGAAGCAGTTTTGGATGGCCCAGTTAATGGGCATTTTCTCAAAATTTATGTTGTTTAAGAACTTTTGGCCTTAAATTTGTAAATATTCTGTTTCATTAATTTATTATAAGCAAAGTAGATTCCATGCCCAATGGAACACTACGAATTTTACTAATTTGTTTTTCATCAGGAAGGCATTGATCTGCAAGTTCTTGAGACCTCACAAGGAGGATCTCGTCCCCAGAAGGAGCCATTGTTAGCTCTGCTATATTATTCAACTGTTAAAGCTCTAAAGGGAGCTCAACCATGTGTTTTGTGCTAAAAGGAGGCTCACATCATCTTGTTTCCTCAATTCCCTTTCAATTTCCTTATTCTCCCTCAACCCCTTCAGCTCTATTTTTCTCCCTAAAACCCTGTGTGAACCCCTCTTAAGTTTAGCCCCTTAGCACTAAGGCTTCACCCATATAACCGCACCTACGCAAACGAGCGCTATAAGACAATCCGGTGCTTTCCCGTCACAGCCCGTCGTTCGATCACCCATCTCTCGATCCAACGATAATTGCTCGTCTCGTTGCCGAAACCTGCACGTGCATTAACCCACAGGGAAAGCGGTTTTCCATTTCATCAAACTGTTATACATAAATGAGAGGAGGAGGGTCTTCCCTTTCAGATACCTTCTTATTAGGTATGCCCCTGTGATGAAAATCATCATGAAGTACTTCTCTTGTGAAAGAAGGTTCTCTAGGCTCTACACATACTATATTGGACTGCTTATGCACTTCACAAGGGTCAGATTTGTCAATAACCCATACTATATATTCAGAAGCATAGACAAAATGGCCTACATTGTACAAAAGAGAGATTATGACCAGCATATGAATAGCCTTTCCCATCACTCATTGGTCAAGATCATTTTCCTTCATCACCTTGACCAGTTGCATATTTCATGGGACAATTTCATTACCAATGATATTTTCACTACTCCACAAGCTCCACATGCCCAAGATATTCCTTCTTCATCTCATCCCATTGATCATCATTCTGAAGACATACCCCTCCATCTTAGCCCACTCCATCTATTTCTCCATGAGTTCAACCTATTTCACCACCATCATCACCATTGCATGGTCATACACGGTCACCTAGAGGAGCTAAGGTCAACAAGCCTAAAGGGGCTAAAATAGGCATATCTACTAGAACATATCAGAAAGGGCATAGGCATGTGTTTACCCCACAAATTGTGGGATGAGGCGTGCCTTCTTCATCAATAAAGAAGGTACATAAGGGAAAGAAAAAGATCACAGAAGTAGATGAGCATGAGGAAGACATGCAAGAGGATGATGATCCTCATAGTGAGGAGGCAGATTTTGACCTAGTTGACTTCGATCAACTAGATGAACATGAAACTTCCAGTTTCCTTGTAAAGGAGAAGGATGCCCAAATTAGATATGTTCAGACTAACTTAGATAGAGCTAACTTTGTCATTTCTTTTCTTGAGCAGGAAAACAAGTAGCTAAAGGCCAAAAATCTGATCAATGAGGTGAAACTCATCAAGGCTCAAAGAGAAGCAAATAAAGAAAAGGGCATGCTTGATTGAGCATATGGGAAGTATGGTGTTTCTAATGAGGAAGAAGACCAAATTCCAAGAAAGAGGCCCATGACTAGAGGGCTGAAAAGAGCTCTAGAACTACAGAGGCAAAAAGAGGTTGAATTTGCCAATGAGCTCACTTTGAATGAGCAGTTTGCCATCATGATCAATGAGGGCAGGGAATATTGTTTTGAAAGGGAAAATGAGCATCCTGAGAAGCTCTTGAAGAATTCAAAGAGGGACAATGACTTACAAATAAAGATGGCCAAATAGTACTTCAAGAAAAATGAAATTGCAAGGTCCAAGCTCCAAAAGGTCAAAACAAGACTTGAAACCCTAGCCAAGAAAAAGAAGGAAGACACACTTGAAGTCCTTTCTGAGGCATCACTAATTGCCTAAAATATCTCATTAGGCTTCAACGAATCAAATTTTGAAGAATTTTGAGCAATTTTGAAAATTGTGGATTTTTTTTTTGCATTTTTGGCAGTTTTTGCATGAGTCACACTGCCAAAAGCGTAGTGCCCTAGGCATTGTGCTTTTCCTAGAGGCCTCCAAATGAAAAATGGGCACCATTGTTGCAATCAGAATGCCAAATACAGTCAAGAAAACCACTTTTCTAAGATTTTTTGGGTCAACTGGGAAGTAAAAAAAACACCCAAAAAATCATGTTTCTGCCCTGTTTTGGAGAGTGGCACTGCACTTTTGACCAGCCTTGGACGAATCAACATTTGGAGGGTCAAAACTTGACCATTTTGGAAACTAAAGGTAGCCCTAGAAAATAGATAGGACATATGTTCCAATTAGCTATCTTGGAATCAATTTGGACACTAGTAACACCCTCAAAAGTGGATCTAAAGTTGGTGATGTGCTTAGGACACTCCCGCTGCACTTTTGAGACAAACTATATGAGTTTCATCATTTTGTAATTTTTCTGAGTTTTAAGAGTTTCACCTTGAAAACTCATGTTTTTACCATTGGAATTGATATATGTAAATGTAATAATGATGTTTTAAAGTTACTTATGGTAAATACATTAGGTGTAAACTCTTTTTGTGATGTAATGAATTAGTTTCGAAAAAGCGAGGGATGAGTGAGTTTGACCTCCTAGCACTCTAAGGTTTCAGTTCAAATTTTGATGGAACAACTCCTTATCTCATGGATTTCACCCCTAAGGATGGGAGAAGTTTTTTTATGGCTATATTTATCATTTCTTGACTCATTTCACAGGTTGGATGTTGTTGTATTGATGAGAGACACTACTGTAATAAGTATTTGACATAAATTTAATGAATGAGTTGCAACTATTTTGATGGAATAGCTATGGTATGGAATTTTGACATGGTTTCTTCTTATGTTGCATATGTTTGAGTGTTTTTTACTCTCACGTTTCATTTCACTTCTATGATATGTTGATTTTCAAGTTGATGAGTGATCCAGGTGGATGTTGGTGGCCACCCACCTATCCCATTTGGACCTCCACAATTGTCTCTTTCAGCATTTTCAGTTTCCTTAATTGTAGCACAACTTACTACTTTTAGCAGTTTTTCGGGTCCTGAACTTCTGGAGCCGTTTTGAGGCCCTAAACGACGTTTTTGGGAAATCTGGGGGCAACATGGGTCCATGGACCGATGTTGCCCTTCCCAAAGTGGTAGTTCTCGGATAG
>APFE031374843.1:55464-91612 GCA_000404065.3 Pinus taeda
TAGTTGTATGCTCCCAATCCCAACAATATTACATGTTACATCATTACCCATGTACAAAACTCCATCATTAATTGATTTATATTCCTTAAACCATTCTTTATGGATACACATGTGATTTTATGCACCAGAATCTAACAACCAATGTTGACCATGATTTGATACATTAACTGATAATACTTCATCACTCATACCTGAACTAGATGCCAAACCTGTATCTATCATATTTTCCTCCTTCTTCTCTGTCGAAGAATCTGCTTTTGAAGTTTGTTGCTGTCGCTTCCAGCAGTCCTTCTTTAAATGCCCTGATTTGCCACAAAACCAGCACTTTAGCTTACTCTTCTTCCATTTCGACTTTGAATGTGAGTCGCTCGGCTTCCTGGGGTGTCTTTCTTTCGAACAACCTCTAACCATCATAGCTTCTAATGTAGAGGTTTCGGCATGCGACTTCCTCCTTGTTTCGTCCGATAATAAGGATGCAACTACATCATCAAACTCAATAGTTTCTGATGAACTAACACTTATAGAAGTAACAAAATGATCCCATGACTCAGGCAACGAGCACAATAAAGTAATAGCTTTATCCTCGGATGGAACTTTTACTTCTATACTTTGTAATTGCACAAGAAGAGTATTAAAAGCATTTAAATGATCAACAATCGATGTACCTTCATTCATTCGCAAACTGTACAACTGTTGCTTCGGGAGAATCCTATTGGTTAAGGATTTCGTCATGTACTGTTTCTCCAGTTTCATCCACAAACCAGCAGTTGTTACCTCCGACACGATATTAAACAGGACATCGTCCGCCAGGCATAATCGAATAGCACTTACTGCTCTTTCATCCATCTCGTCCCACTCATCGTCTGTGATGTTGTAAGGTTGTTTGGATTTACCCATCAATTCCTTTACCACGCCTTGTTGGACAAGCAGGTCATGCATTTTCACCTTCCAGATCTCGAAATTATTCTTGCCATTAAAATTCTCAATTTCAAACCGGGAACTCTGAGTTTTCGCCATCTTGTATCAACCAAAAAACACAATAATCTCCAATATCCAACTTTAAATACCAACAATAAAAAAAAATTGCCTATGCCTTATAGCCATTGCTTTCAAATATCATGGCTTATTACCATTTAAACAAAACAACAAAAATTGGTTTGCAGCCCTGACGTATGCATGTTCAGTAAAAGAGAGAAATCAATATCCTTTCAACTTTTAGGCAAAGTATGAATCACCAGTACTTCAACGTAAAGATTTCTAATTCACCGGAGATAATTGAATACAATCTTTAGTTCACACCATGCATGTTTAAGCATCTGTAATTAGGCAAGATGTTGTCATCCTAAGAAAATGTGATGGCATCCTTAAGAACATCTCTTATGGCATCGTAATTTCACCTTAAGAACATCTCTTATGGCATCGTAGTGTTAACCTTAAAAAACATCTCTTATGCCATCATAATTTTCACCTTAAAAAACATCTCTTATGGCATCATAATTTTCACCTTAAAAAACATCATTTCTTAAGGCATTAACATGCATTTGACTAATTTATTTAAGGCCTTAAGAACATCTCTTATGAACATCGTAGTTTTCACCTTAAAAAAAACATCAATGCTTAAGGCATTAATACGCATTTGAATGTGCCAATCACCAACACGCAGATGCATACTGGTTTCAACGCAGGTGTTTTAAAAAAAAACAGAAAACATACCTCCACACACACACACCAGCACGCAGGTAGTGGACTATCCATGCACCACACGAGCATGCAGGAAATGAACTAACCACACAGTGTATATATATACGCTCCACCAAAGGTTATGTCAGCACAGGTATATCAGCACTCCGGAAACCAAATGTTATATCAGCTCCCGCACAGGACCAAATGTTATATCAGCGCTCCAGCACATCATACGAACCAAGTGCAACTCCACGCAACTACACGCAGGTTCACACAGCTTCTAGTGGCAGGCAGCAACCTCACACAGTTGGACAGCAGTCCACCACGCACAACAATCCACACGCAGGTAATCTCAGCACCTCTAGCACGTAGACTCCAGGACGCCATGCACAGCAATCAACAACACCTCCAACATGCTCTGATACCACTTGTTGGAGATCACATGCACAACAGGTTAGACAAATCACTCAGCAAATAATTCAAGCACATCAAAACACAGGAATTAACGTGGTTCACCCAATCAATCTGGGCTACGTCCACACAACATAGGCATCGGCAATGTTATTAATCAAACAGGAGATTACATAATTAAATCCTCACAAAACTCTCACCCTCATAGCAAACAATCCAAATGGTTGCCTATTATATAGCAAAGAGGATCTAACTGCCTCATAAATCCTCTCAACTCAAATTTAGGATGCATTAACTCCCTCCCAACAAAGTGGAGTTAATCTAGCAACAAAATTTCTATTGTTGTCACCTACTGATATTTTTGCCTATTTTACTCCAAACAGAAAATCTCAAGAGGAGGTATTGTCTCAGCTTCCTGTCAGCTCCATAGTCTATGTGGCATTTTCACTTGCTTGTGCATTCACTAAATTTATTTGGAAAGATTCATTAGAATCTTATGAATTAAAATAAACTACATTAGAGAGATTATGTTAAAAACTATAGGTGAAAAATATGATAGAAAAAATAAAATGTTGTATGACTCAAATTTAAAGCCTTCATTTTTAATTAGGTAAAGTTAGGACTTGTGCAAGTGATTTTTTTTTTATAGATTCAGTAGTGCAATTTTAATTCTTACTTTAAGTTTTGTGATCATTGATAAGGATATGCTCTAGCTAAGTTTAAGTTTTTCTATTATTTCTTTAGTATAATTGTTTTTCAGTTATGCTCTAAATTGTAACTAAGTTATAAAATAATCTAGCAATGTTGAGGTTAATTGTCTAGATGAGTACTAAGTTTCTAATTGTAATCAAGTTATAAAATAATATAGCAATGTTGAGCTTAATTGTCTAGATAAGTACTAAGTTTCTAATTGTTGTCTACTAACTATATGGATGAACAAACAAACAAAAATAGAACAAAATTCACTGATTAAAAGTACATGCATTACATTTGGATATAAGTTCTCTGCAATTTAATTGAAATGATCAATAACTGGTTTTAGCTTTTAAAAGTTATCAATACTAGTTTGATTTATTGAGATAAAAAATTACTAATTCATTTTTAAAATTTTTGAGTATAGCATCACTAGTATAAAAAAAATAATTTTTTAAAATAACATTACTAATATTAAAATTATAATTCAAATTCAGATTTTATAAGTATTTATTTTTTATTTATACTAATGTTCAAAAATACTAAAAGCAATAATGATAGCCTTTACCATGTTCAAATAGAATATAAATATTAATGTAAAAAAATTAGTAATAATTAATATGATACTTAAAAAATATGAATAATAATAATCTATATAATATACTAACAACACTTCCGAAAGAAATTAATAATAACTAGAAAATAAATTATTCAAAAAGACTTTAGTATTAAATATGAGAAACTATTGAGATAAAATAATTGATCTATTGCAATGCTATTTATAAAATTAAAAACACATGTGAAACCATGTATTGGATTTGATAAATTCATGAGCCTTACATATAAGAATCATTAAAGCTTTTCATAAAATAAAACACACATGCTAAAAAATGTCTGACCATTGAATGAGGACTGCTTTTCAAATAATTCTCAAGTAGAGGACATTTGTGAAAACAATAATTTTGTTACTGAGTTCAATGGCTTTCCCAACTATCGAGCTTTGAGATTCATCACAGTTGGAATGTTGAGATACTTGTAACATCGTCTTCTTCATAATCAACATATTGGTTATTGTTATCTCCAATATAGAATCTATTAGACCATACACATCAAACACCCTCTTAAGAATCAACATATTGGTTATTGTTATCTCCAATATAGAATCTATTAAACCAAACACAACAAACACCCTCATTATTTTCCCTGAAAATGTTTTGAGTCCTTTCATCATATGCAAATCCTTTATTTTGAGAACCGATAAACTTCTTTCTTATTTCAGAACAATTTGAAAAAATTTTGCGGACCTTTGCAAGAAATTGTATAGTGCTTACATTGATGCTCTCTTACAAACATAAATGATGATATCTTATGATATCATGTGATTTTTGTAAAAAATAGAAGAATCAACTTTACAGAATTAAACTTGTGCAGGTCACACGTGTGGAACAACATGTGGAGATTGGTTCTACAGAACACACTCTGCCATTACAATTATTACATGAAAGATATATAATTTACACACAATTAAGGAAGTTGAAACAACACCCTAGAAATGAGGAATAAAATCCTAATCTAAGGTTATGTTAAATGGTCACTCCATTAATACATTTCATCATTAATATCAACAACACCCCTTAATGGAGAAATGGATTAATACATATGCCAAACACTTCTCTAAACAATTAAAACTTGATTCTACCAAGAGGTTTGGTAAAAATATTATGTGCATCGTCACAACTATTACAATACTTAATATAGATTTCTTTTGGCTGAACGTATGGATTTCTTCCTTTTTCTACTCCATGTAATGACCCCTCATCCAATGCTAAATGCATAGCTTGTTATGGATCGTTTGTCATCTACATTTCGAGCCCAATGGATCTTTTGTTATCTACACCTCAATTTAACATCACATGAATCAGTGTAACCAATACCAAAATCTAAGGTTCCATGGAGATACCTTAAAACACCTTTTTCTGCAAGAGAATGGCTCTCAAGGGGCTTTGACATAAATTGAATCAATGCATTCACTACATAAGCCAAATCTAGCCTAGTTGTAGTCAAGTAGATTAGACTCCCAACTAGTTGTCTATACAAAGTCACATCTCCCTCCGTATATCCATCATCATTCTGAAGTTTTATATTATATTGTCAAGGTACTCCTGCAGCTTTGCATTGATCCATTCTGAACTTTTCGAGTAAGCTCATGACATACTTACTGTGTGACAAAAAAGTTTGTCCAGAATCCCTCAAGACTTCAAGACCCAAAGAGTAATGTAACTCTTTAAGTTCTTTCATCTCAAAGACTTGTGACATGTGCTCCTTTATTTCTTTAATGAGATTATCAACATTCCCTATAATGATTAGATCATCTACATATAAAAAAATCAAAAGAGGGACTGATTGTTTTGATTTCTTTATATGCAGATGATCTAATCGGATGACCCAAATCAACTGTACTATTAACCTAGGTTAATAAAATATTGAGTCCGGTTTGGGTTAAACCTCGACACTAACTTGCACGCAACTACTATTGATCTAGTGGTTCTGTTAATTGGACAACTCTAGGCTTCTCTCGTGTATTCACAATTTGTCTGACCTTTTCCTCCTTCCACTATGACTTTAGCGCTTTCGCTAGGTTTAGCTCTTCATTAAGGAATTCAAAATTTAGCTAACCTAAAACATTGTACTTCGAAATTATCCAACTTATCTTAACACACACTGAGTGAGGAACTTAAATGCAATAACACCAGTTCATATATAATTCTAATTCTACCAACCAGATAAAATTTAATAATACACAACGATATTACGAAGGCACTCCACCCTCCGGGATTGACCATTATGAAAGAATACACATAGATACAGAAGTATTTCAATCCTTTTAGAGTCTTATTCAAATCCAGCCAAATCCTTTTACAATTGTTCAAAACTTACATAAATACTTTACATCCAACAATCTAATCCTCAATCTATGGATCGAATCTATCTAATCCTAGAAAATTACCTAAATTGCTTGATATTCTCCTCAAGAAACTCAACTAAGTCTGAAATACTTGGATTAATTACAAAACCACTCAATAACTGTATCCTAACTTAATTCCTATCTAGAAAACTTTGTAATTGATAGCTAAAGGATCCCACTCCTCTACTTGTAAACTATTTTTGGATTTTTGGAATAAAATGAAGCCTTTTTTCTTTAAGCCTCGTGCTCCTGCATCAGGCTCCTGAGGACAAAATTCTCCATGGGCTCCTATCCATGAGCTCTTCTACAGAATGACCCAACTTCTGTATCATGGTTTCTGTTACCCAGGTAGCGTCAACAATTGGTTGATCCTTCCACTTGACCAAGTACTAGAAAATACTCATGTTCCCTTGTTTTCTTAAATACTCTCCTTTCCAATATTTTCTGTGGTTGCAATGCCTTTGCTATAAGTAATTGATTTACCCAATCCACCTCTTGTTCTTCCTTGTCTTCTATTGTGTCGTCTCCCTGTCCCTTCTCATACATGTACAAATAAAAAACATTGAAAATTGGGGATATTCCAATTCGAGGGGGTAATTCAATTTCATATGCATTTGTTGAAAATTTCCTTAAAACTATGCATGGTCCAATCTTCTTGAATCTTAATTTGTTATACTCCCTTTCTAGAAATCCTTCTTTCCTTAAATGTGCCAAAACCAAATCTCCAACCTCAAAATTTATTTCCCTTTTCTTCAAGTCTGCTCTATTCCTGTACTTTATGTTATTGTCCTATAACTGTTGCTTTACCTGTTCATGTACTACTTGAATCTCTGAAGCAAAGTCTTCTCCTTGAGCACTCCTCATTTCATCTTTACCCAAACCTCTCAATTCAAATACTCCTCTAGGGTGCATTCCATAAACTATATGGAATGGACTCTACCATGTACTCCTCTTAGGAGAACTGTTATAAGCATACTCAGGCTAAGCCAATACTTGATCCCACTATTTTGGATGTTCACCTACAAGATTATCAAAAGATTACCCAAGATTATGTTCACAAATTCAGTTTTTCCATCAGTCTAAAGATGATATGCAGAACTGAAACTTAGTTTAGTACCAAGTTTCCTCCACAAGGTCCTCTAGAAAATGTCCAACAAATCTGGTATCTCTGTCTCAAACAATGCTCTATGGTAACCCGGGCAACCTTAAAATCTCATTAGAAAACAAGTTAGCAACATGATTAGCATCACTTGTTTTATTACATGGAATAAACCATGCCATTTTTTAAAATCTGTCAACTACTACATAAACTAAATCATGTCCCCTTTGAGTTTTCGGTAAACCCAAAACAAAATCCATACTTACTCCCAAGGCATATCTGGAATAGGTAATGGAATGTACAAACGTGTGTTTTGGCTCCTTCTGTTTGCATACTGACAGACTTTACAATTCTTCACATACTTTTCCACTTTAGCTCTCATCTTCGGCCAAAAATAAAACCAATTCAACTTCTCATAAGTCTTGTCTGCACCAAAATGTCCTCCAAGTCCACCACTATGTTTCTCCTTGATCAAATTTTCTCTCATAGAGCAATTTGGTATGCACATGTTGATTCCTTTTAAATAATAGCCCCTCTTGCAAGAAATAATCCAGCCACCTGCTTCTGTCTAACAAAATATGGTTTTTACAAACTTCAAATGCCTCTTTAAAATCTAGATCTTTTGCATATAATTCTTTAAGAAAATCAAAACCCAACACTTGAATTTGAATTTCTTGCACTAAAATACTTTTCCTACTTGAGGCATATGCTACTTTGTTTGATTGACCAGTTATATGTTTTAACACAAAATTAAAACCTTGAATGTATTCTACCCATTTTGCATGCTTCTAGTTAAGCTTTGGTTGTTGAATAATGTACTACAAGGCATGGTTATCTCAATACAATATGAACTCTTTAGACATCAAATAATGTCTCCACTTCTTCAAAGACTACACTAGTGCATAAACATCCTTACCATAAGAAGAATATTTCTTCTTTGACTCATTCAACGTTTCACTAAAATACGCTACAGGTCTGTCTTCCTGAATTAAAATAGCTCCAATGGCTTATCCACTAGCATCATACTTCACGTGGAAAGGTTTATTAAAATCAGGGAAAATAAAAATAGGTTTCTCAGTAATTTCCTCTTTAAGAGCTGGAAGTTCATTTCTGCTTCAACAGTCCATGAAAATGGTTGCTTGTCCTTCCTTATAGTGTCAATAATTAAAGCATTGATCTTACTAAAATTCCTTATGAATTTCCTATAAAAGCTAGCAATGCCATGAAAATTCTTACCTCAAAGACACTTTTTGGTGAAGGCCACTTTGTGATAGCCTTGATCTTCTCTCGATCCATCTTTAACCCATCAGCAGAAACAAAAAAACCCAAATACACCAACTCTTCTTTCATGAATGAACATTTCTTCAAATTTAACAATGACTTCTCTTGTTGTAGCCTCTATAAGACATAATTTAGATGTCTCGCATGTTCCTTTTTTGATTTACTATAAACTAATATATTATCAAGATATACTATTACAAATTTACCAATAAATTCTTTCAAAACTTCATTCATGAGCCTCATAAATGTACTAGGATCATTTGACAACCCAAAATGCATTACCATCCATTCATACAATCCTTCATTGGTCTTAAAAGCAATTTTCCACTCATCTCCCTCTCTAATTTTAATTTGATGATAACCAATTTTTAAGTCTAACTTTGTAAAATATCTAGCCCCACTCAAACAATCCATCAAATCTTCAATTCTAGGTAAAGGAAATGTGTACATGATTGTTATCTTATTGATTACTTTTGAATCACTGCACATTCTCGAGCCTCCATCTTTCTTTGGGCTCAACACTTTTGGCATTGCATAAGGACTCAAACTCTCTCTAACTAGTCCCTTGTCTAACAGTTCCTGAACCTGTTTCCTAATTTCTTCATACTCTGTGGGGGTCATCCTGTAAGCTGCTTTATTAGATAGATTTGCTCTTGGAATCAAATCTATGTGATGATTGATTTTTCTAATCGGTGGTAATTCATTAGGCAAATCATCTACAATGATATCACAATATTTGTCTAGTATCTCTTGAATTTGAATTGGTAAATCGAAAACTTTTGTGGAAGTAATTATTACCTTGGGCTTGCAAATCAATGCAAAATTTACCTCATCCTCTTCCATTTTCTACAAGTACTCCTTTCCACTCAGTAAAAGGGTCTTTGGATCAAGTTTCCTTGATGCATCTTCTTCCTCCATAGGCAACAATGTATGAGTAACACCATTTTTGCTAAATTTGCATGTGTTCCTCTTTCCATCATGCATAGCTTCTTTGTCATACTGCCAAGGTCTTCCCAACAATATGTGACACACATCCACATGCATCACATCACATATAATTTTGTCTCTGTATTTTCCCAACTACAACTCTACTTCACATTGCTCATTCACTATTAACTGATATCCCTTTTGAAGCCATGACACCTTGTAAGGTGTTTGGTGTTTCTTGGTTTTTAAATTCAACTTCTCCACCACTTTTGTGGAAACTAAATTATATGTACTACCACTATCAATTATCATCTGAAAATACTTCCCTTAAACCTTGCATAGAGTCCTGCACAAGGTCTTTCTTTGTGTTGGTTCAACAATTTCCTTAGCTTGTTTTATTAAAACTTTGTTAAATACCAAAGACTCTACTTTCTCTAGTACATTTTCTTCTTCTATTATCTTTGTTGTTTCCTCTTTAGTCTTAGCAACAATTTTTTTCCTATGATTCATTCCTATGTTTTCTAGGCACTCATAAGCTTTGTGTCCCATCTTGTTACATCTGTAACATCTGACTTCTCTTCCTTTGCCTCTGCCTCCTCTTCCTCCTTTGCCTTTTCCTCCTTTTCCTCTGCAACCTTCTCATCTATATCTTGGATTTGTCCTGCTCTTATGCTTACTTTGTAGAATTCCTCTATGTATTCCTTTACTGTCATAGACCTCTGTCTAAGATTTTGCATTTGTCTAAACAATGTATGCTCATAATCACTTGACAAAAACTTAATTTTCAATTTTGCCACCATCCTATTCCAATTCTTAATTGGTTGTTTTCCAATTCTTCTTCCTTCTGCCTGCACTCCATCCCACCAAAGTCTTGCATGTTCTTTCAATTTGGTGACAGCAAACTTCACTTTTTTTCCCTCTTTTGTTTCTTCATAATCGAATAATTTCTCTGTGTCATTTATTGAATCTATCAATTCCTGAGGGCTTAAGCTTCCTATATAAATTGAAACTTCTAGTCTGGGCTTAGATGTGGACCTCAATACTGACTTAAAGAATCTCACCTCAGGAGTTACATCTGTAGGTTTCTCTTGTTTTGCACCTTCAGCTTCAGGTTCACTAACATCTTGAGCATTTGTATCTCGTCCCATTTCCATTGCTTCTAATTTAGCCTACATCTATTGCATAGCTTCTAGCACTTCAACATTTGCAATTGGTCTTCCGCTTCTTCAACCACCACCTCTTCCTCCAACTTTGAAGGCCATATTGGATTTCTTTTTCTAATCCTTGAGATCATGTTCAATGTCAATAAGCTCCTCTAATACCACAACTGGTGGCCTGGGTGTAGGTGTAATGGAAAATCGTTCAAATCTTGAAATGATCTCCTCAAGTGCAGGTGGAAGTTTTTCTCCAAATTTCCTTGGAGTTTCAGTCATCTGCCTCCAAATTTAACTATTTCTCTAAAAACAACCGAAATGCTAATATTACCCGAAAATTAGCAGAAACTCCACTTATCGAAACTCAGAGAAAATAATGTTTCCGTTGATAAAGCTGCTTGGGTCCACAATCGGAATTAAACTGCATAGACATTTACTGCGCGACCACCATTGGATCACGACCTCCCCATCAGACGACTACAATTGTCCGAACTTCAATGGAATTAAGCCACACTTAAATTTCTCATCGAGTCCGAAAATTTTATTAACCCCCATTAATTTTTCCACATTATATCTATTGGATCTCACTCCTCTTATTGGATGACCAAAATCAACTGTACTATTAATCTAGTTTAATAAAATATCATGTATGGTTTTGGATTAAACCTCGACCCTGACTTGCATGCGACTACCATTGGTCTAATGGTTCTGTTAATTAGACGGCTCTATGCTTCTCTAGTGTATTCACAATTTATCCGACCTTTTCCTCCTTCCACTATGACTTTAGCGGTTCCGCCAGGTTTAGAACATCACTAAGGAATTCAATATTTAGCTTACCTAAAACATTGTACTTCTAAAATATTCAATTTATCTTAAGACACAGTGAGTGAGGAACTTAAACGCAATAACATGAGTTCATATAGAATTCTAATTCTACCAACCAACTGAAAAGTAACAATACACAATGATATTTCAAAGGAACTCCACCCTCCAAGATTGACCAATTATGAAAGAATACACAAAGGTACAGAGGTATTTCAATCCTTTTCCAGTCTAATTCAAATCCAGCCAAATGCTCTTACAATTGTTCAAAACTTACATAAATACTTTACATCCAACAATCTTATCCTCAATGTGTGGATCGAATCTATCTAATCCTAGATAATTACCTAAATTTCCTGATACTCTCCTTGAGAAATTCAACTAAGTCTGAACTACTTGTATTAATTACAAAATTACTCAATAACTATATCCTAACTTAATTCCTATCTAGAAAACTTTGTAAATTGATAGCTAAAGGATCCCACTCCTTTGCTTGTATACTATTTTTTTTTTATTTTTGGAATAAAATGAAGCCTTTTGTCTCTAAGCCTCATGCTCCTGCATCAAAATCAATATGGATAGGCTTTAAAACAAGAAGGCCTTTGACCATACCTATTTTCTATAATAGCAGCACATCATTGAAGTTAATATGGCCAAACCTATGATGCCATAAGTCCACTCTAGTCATGGAAACTAAGTCTTCTCATTAATTTTTTAGTGTAAGATCCACGAGAAAAGGTATGAAAAAATATTGCGTGGTCTTCAAGTCTCACATAAATTTATCCTTGTAAATTGAAAACATTAACTCTTCGGCTAGAACAGTCCCAACAAATGAGCATGAAAACTTTATGTAAGTAATACAACTACAATGTTGCATGAATTTTTGTTTTCCTTATGAAAAAAGGAATTTGACTACTAATATCCATTACTTACAGTTGTCCCATTACTCCCAGTTGCACATCTATTCTCTCATAGCCACATAGTACCACAAAATTTTCACAACCCTCTTTGAGGAAAAATTTGTTATGAAAAATTCCATCGATTTTGGAATAAATCGTGAATAGAGTGGATTTTCTCTTGACCTTTCAGTATTTCATGGACTTCACAATGTAAAGTCTACTTGGATCTAATGTTAAATTGCTATCTCGTTGTGCCATTGCAAACAAATTAGTGTACCTTTTCAATTCAAAGACCTTGAACATCCCTTTTGATAGATTATAAGTCATGCCCCTGCAATTTTGAATATCAAATTCCCAATTAGATATTAAGGACTCAACCTACAACAACTCTTCGTGGGTTGTAGCTCCATTTTTTATGAATTCAATATGAATGTGTATAATCCTCTGTCGAGGCTCAGTAACCATTATCAAAGACTAATTATGCAGTTTATAAAGGTAAAAACAAGATTTCCATGGTAGCTCGCTCATAATGGGCTCGACATCATTGTCATTTTTTAAATGTAGACACTGGTTCACAAGGGGCTGGCCATCATTACCAACAATCGAAATTTAGACTTAACAAAACTATACAGGTACCATTCCTAGCTATATGAATAACACATAGTGTGCTATGTGTTATCACCACTTCTTTTGTATTACCTAATCCATTTGTGAATGCAGCTACATGATACTCTTGAAAAATATTTGGTGGCTTTTTTTATTGCTACCCAACTCTCGGTCATGGAGGAGATCAAAGCTGTTAAAAGAGGATTAATCCCTTACCATTATCCCCTTTTGTCGGTGTTCATGAGGTTGGACCTCACTGCTTAAATCCATTGCGCTCATAACTATGCCTGGTGGTGCCCATAATATATGATTTGTTCGCTTTTCTTCCCCATGCCTCTTAGTGTTTTCCATTACCTGTTGTTATCCATTTTCTCCTCTCTGTTGTAAATTTCCTGCCATTGTTTGATAGTGATCTTCTTTATTATTTTCCTTCTACGTTTTGGTGTTTTCCATGGCCTCATGCTATCCATTTTCTTCCATATGCTGCAAATTTCTAACCATTATCTGATTATGATCTCCTTTACTATCTTCTCTTTTCCTCTTATTGTTCAAGGGATCTGCCATGGCAGTCATTAATTAATTGATATTTCTTCGCTTGATTTTATCTTATTCTCCAACTCCAAATAGTTACAAATAAAAAGGAACTCTCCTTATGTAAATAAGGCACCTATGTTTCAATACCATGTACCCATACAACTTCAAGATGGACATCGTAGTCAAACCATGGGGAGATGTAAGAGGTGCTCTAAAAAAAAAAAAAAAACATCTTGAGAAATTAACCTCTCGTGAATAAAGTGTAACTACACAAAGGTGTGGTCATGGAAGACTAATTACATTGAGTGTGTAATGAAAACATATTGCTGGCACGTTGTTAATGCTACCAAGACTCAACACCTTCCTCAAACTCCACAACCTTTGTTACAAAATTTCCATTATTTCTTGTCACTATGAACTCAAAACATTCAAGTTGAGCCCATAAAATCCATGTGTCCAATCTCACTCATTTACAATTTGTATAAACTGAATTTTCATTCAAATATACATATTTATATAGCATTCAAAATCTGTGAATCTACTTATAGAATTTGTTTTTATGCTCGGTGTTCACAAAGCTAGTCATTACATAGATTTAAAATTCAACAATAGAAGAATAGTTCAACATGTTTTGATCTGGGGCACTTACCATCACCTGCAAATATACACTAGTGTGAAATAAATCACAACTAGCCATATGGGCATATGTGGCACAATAAGTGAGTCTAGTAGATGAATATGTAGTCAAAGAACAGGATAAGTACATCAACGACTTCGTCCAAGCGAACATAACGAATTTGATAAGTATAGATATTTTACATTTTGGAAGGTTTTTCTGCATATGGGTTTAAATTGTGTAAAATCATGATGCCAATCTTGCAACTATTCCTTGGAATCACAAGTGTTTAGTCTATATTCACCCAAAATGTTTTCCAAAATAATTTTTGGGTCCAAAATTTATAAACGTAACACCTAATTGATTTATAATAACATATAACAACCTCATAATTGAGTCCAACAACTCGGAATGAGTGGTCAACAAGATTAAGTAACCCCTGCATGTAAGGGGATATTTGGATGAACACAAGTGTGCTCTCCAATAGTTCTACTTGGCTCACAAGCCCATGATGTGGAGTATCTGTCATTTTCCAATATAATTCCATGTAAAAATGCTTATATCCCAATGTATATGAATCTATTGTGAGTTAATATGTCATGAACCGAAGTTTTCCCTCATAGAATGCTCCTTGGGGTAAAGGTCCATGCTATGGAGTCTTTATCATTGTCCAATACATTGGCACATATTCCAATATGCCATGTAAAATTCCATAGATCCCAATGTATATAAATTTGTTTTTTAGATGAGTCTTTATCATTGTCCAATGCACTCACACATATTCCAATATTCCATGTAAAATACCATAGATCCAGATAAATATAAATCTATTTCTGAGATGATATGTCCATGGAAGCAAGTGTGCCCTCCAAGAATGACCTTTGGGGTACACACCCACTTTTGCATTATCTAATAAATTGGTACATATCCCAATATGCCATGTAAAATGGCATAGATCCCAATGTATATAAATTTATTGAGGATGCCATAATTTCTCCTCAAAAATAAGTGAAATTTCTAGGATGATTTTGAAAAATGGGATGACACATTTTGTAAATGGGTCAACTTTCCAAATTTTGGGTGTAACAGTTATTGGTGGTGTTGAATCCATTTCCACGAACTCCCAAATTTTTTAAAAAATTTCTTCTTGATGGTGCTGAATCTATTTCCACCAATTCCCATATTTCTTTAAAATTTTCTTCACTTTGATGGAGATTATGGCCTATAAATTTATTTCTAAGAGTATTTGTGGTTATATACTAAATTGACACATATTCCAATATGCCATGTAAAATAACATAGTTAAAAATGTATATTAATCTATTTGTGAGAGGATATGTCCATAAACTCAAATTTTCCCTCAATGAATGCTCACTCGCAACAAATCCATGAAGTGCGGGTCCAATATATTGATACATATTCCATTGTGACATTTAAAATGGCATAGATCCAAACATATTGATGAGCTTTGGTATTGCAACAAGAATGTTGCAACTCCCAAGGCTAGTGACTTTAATTATCAACCTAGGTCTTTCACAAACTTAAGAGGTATCAACACTATATGTGCAACATACAATGTGTCCTTCCTTTGTTGTCATGATGTAATGGAGTGCATGTACTGAATTCAAATCCTAAACTAATTGCAGAAAATTAAATGGTCAAAACGGAAAGTTAACTTATTGCGAGAAAGGAAGTACAAGGAAAAAGACCTATTCTAATTGCATAAAGATCATGAAATAAATGTAAATAAAACCTAGCTTAACCCTATTTATCACATGTGATTATTTAAAATAACTGAGCATGGAATGTTATATAAGGAGTATTAATTGTTGCATGCATGTGCTAATTAATAAATAAAAAGAACTAATTTTCTTTATCTTTTCATTTGATGTGTTGGCACTCAAATCTACCTTAGGCTGAAATAAGGCAAAGCTCAAGGCTACATCAAACCACGCTCAGCCTCGTAGCTAGCCCTACGAGGATAGGAGAGGGCTCTCTCCGAGTCAATATCGGCAAAAGGTAATCAATGAGGCTCGAGATAACTAAATTGATGACTAATTTTAGGCTAGGTATGAAGTACAAGGATTTTGAAATTGATTTTTTGGAGTTTAGTTGAATTCAAGGGAAAGGCAATTTTGGGTGCGGGGATGAGGCACAGCTTTTGCAGAGGTCTACTTGGGGCAAGATAGGTGATTGTTTTGATGCATTTAAAGAGAATAAATAATGGATAGATCAGACTGGTGAGAGGTTAAGGAGAGCAAGAAACTTTCAAGCATTCTCTATAAACAGATGAAAACATGGAAAATCAAACAAACTTAAAGGCAGAGCATAGCAGATTATGGATTCTACCTTAACACTTCATTTGTTTAATTGCAGAAGATAAGAGAAGGAAAGAGATACACATAACAAACTTACAAATACTGAAAGAATCACACCATCAACACATAAAGCCACATGAATCCCACATAGTGCTGCAAAACCCTGGTCTTCCTTTGCCAAAATTGCAGATAAAATATGAGCAATAGAGTGTCAAGCTATTCCCAAGAGTCCAACCCTGAAAATGACTAAGAAAATACATAATATAGGCAAGCCAACCCATTCCCTTGCCTCTAGGGGTCGAGCTCATCATCCTAGGAGCTGTTTCAACCAACTCTAAACAAAGCACTACAATCTAGGCAGTCAAAACAACTTGCCTCTATAAGCTAGGAAATCAATTCATTCATTAAATTTTCACCGTTTAGTGAATGAATCTTCTAGAATAAGTAACTAAGTGTCAAAATAACATCATTTTTAATTAATTACATCAAGGGGAGTGAAAAAATCACATCACAAGTCAAACTGGTCAAACTGACTTCATTTCCTGAGCTAAAGAATGAAAACTGGACCAAAAACTGTATGCGTAACACCCCTGATCCCTATGCATAACGCACATTTCAGCCTGTCTTTGGGGCACTTCCCGACATCCAAATTGAGCTCATGATAGCGCGTTGGAAAGCCCTAGATGTCTACTTTCCAACCCAAGTGGAATTTTTCATTTTGAAGCTCATTTACCCCCTAAAAACTGTATTCTCCCAGAGGTACTTCCTGTTATTGGAAAAGGTGGTAGAAAGGTGATTTTCATAATGTTTTTGAGCCTTTTGGTCACCCAGAACTTGATGAAATGCTTTGGTAATAGCTGAGAATGTATAATTCATCATGAAAAATCCAAAACTACAAGCCATTTGTGATTTGGACCTCCCAATCTTATGGGTCACGCGCTACGCGTTGAGCCAAAAAACCTGTTTTGCAAGCCAAAAATTTCAAAATGACAAATTTTTCTCCGAATTTGCTCAAATTCAGAGTGAAGACCCTCTATCATGTGTTGTGCCCCGCCAATGAAGCCTCAGCCAAAATTTGGAGTGGATCGGGCTTTTTCCGTTGTTTTAGCGCTTTGCTCAAACGCCTCTTTAAGATCTTCATTTTCACTTTGCAAACATGCATGCGAGCCCAATAGTGAGTTTTCATATGACGAAGCATGTCCTTGTCTCTGTTTTCCTTCACCAACAACTTCTCCAAATGAGTGTTCACCTGGATGAGCATTGATTCTCGATCAATAGGTGTCAAATCACCGGGTCTCTTTCGGGCCAATTCTCGGTCTTCCCGGATTTTTCGTAGCTCATAAAGTGTATGCTCATCTTCCAACTGTTTGTTGCACTGCTCCAAGTAGTTGATCACCTACTTAGCCATGTGCAATTTCTTTTGCAGCAACTCATTCTCAGCCCTTTTCTCTCGGATGATCTCCTTTAGCTCCGAGCTAGGAGAGCTAGCATCAACATCAATGATATCCATGTCCTGACCTCCTGAAGGACCGTCATCAGACATGGGCCTCTTGCCCGTATCTTGGATCTGTACCTGTGCTGAAGAAGAAGGCGAGACCCCTTCCACATCATGTGGAGATAATACTCGCTATGCTGATGAAGTCAACGAGACCCCTTCCACCTCGGGTCAAGATAGTACTCGTCGTGCAGATGCAAATAAGGCCCTGTGGCCTCGCTGATATGTCATATAAAATGGAGCATTTATATGCTCAACCTTGGGCATGTCAAACTGCTGTAAAGGCTCTCCCTCATCATGAACTATCTATGGGGGTGGCATTTCTAGGGCTGGTTGAGGTGCTATGAAAAAGTCGCGAGAAATAAAATCCTCCCACGTAATGCCCTGCTGTGCCAACTGATGTACCACTACGATCTTGATCAATGCGTAATGATAGATACTGTTGTGCTGTTGTGCTCGAGTCTTCCTTTGTACTAAACCAACCATCCTCTCTATGTTGCGAAACATAAAGTATGGAATGTTCATCAGACGTACCCTTGTAAAATGCATCAACAAACGGACATGGTACGCATAAAGATGTGAGAATCTTCCCTCACAACTGAAATACCGAATGATGAGTTTCATCAAAGGTGCAAACCAATCATTCAGGTAGTGGAAAGGAAAAACTCTGCTCAAGTGCCTCATATACCCAGGTTTAATATATGGCTCATAATATGATTTCTCTAGGTGCTGGCGCTTATTCCATTGCTCCCCGATATTTGGTATCCCAGTGGCCTCTGCAATAGTCTATGGTGACAAAATGAAATTAACTCGAGCGAGGTTTACATGGCCATCATGTAAATGGAGAACAAACAAGCGAGCTAATTCACAATGATGCTGAAATTGTGAAATTAGCTCACAAAAATGATAGCATGACTGATGGCGAAAACAATCCATGGCAAGTGGGCAAGCCTGCAATTTTACCATAGAAGTGGGCTCTTCTCTAAGATGTTTACCACCTTTGCCACCTCTGTGAGGCCTTTGTGGCACATTTCCCTCTGTTGTGGAATCACTGTCATTTTCCTGCTCATACACTGACTCTGTATCTGACATGGCTTTGAAAACACAATAATTGTAATAGGAGGACTGCAATATGTATTTTGTAGGTGTGATGAAATCCCAATTTCAGTACATACTCAAAAAACCAACTGAAGCATCATAAGAGTTATGCCATAATGGACATTTTGTTTGGTATATTTGGGCATAAAATAGTCACAAAGACTGTTTGACAAATGGACAAGGGTATGAAGTTTTGTTGGCTCAAAGTTTTCAAATGGGCATGGAGCTATATTTCACCAAGAACAGGGAGAAAAATATTCACCAATCACTCATATGTCCTTTAATACCCTTTACAAAGATTTTGATATGGGCCTAGGGTTTCATTTGTTTTCTTATACCCAACACACCACTTCCACTCTTCAAACACACTATTAACAATATTCAAATTGATTGATTGAGTCAAAGAACATGTACTAGCAGCTTTGGAGGCAATTAGACACAATCTAGGCGCATAAATGTGATGTTGGAATGAGTGCATAGCGCACAGTTTCAATGCGTAGTGCACGGCCTGATGCGTAGCGCCGATGTAATTTAACAAAGGCCGCGCTCGCCCGATGCGTAGCGCACTATCTAGTGCGTAGCGCACAGTTTCAATGCATAGCGCGCACCTTAAACTCTGTCCAAGGGTTTGTAAATTGGTTTTTCACCCTCCAATCTTGAACACGCTCTTGCTTTGATATGTGGTGAACAAATAGACTTGTTTTCACCTTATATACAACCAAAATATCTAATTTGATTAAATTGACTTCAAAAAACCCACTTTGTAAAGTTTGGGCACTTTCACTTTTGGTCTTTTAATACAATAGTGCTTTTTTGATTTTCTCATGCTTTTCTGAGGTTTGGACTGAAGTTCTTTGTTGATTTTGGTTGCAGAGATAGGTGTGATATGTTCTAGCAAAGGAGACCAAGGCTGCACTTGAACGATTGAAGAACTAAAATTTTGAAAATTTTTACAAAAATGAGATGGCGACTTATCTTCAAAATAGAGTTTTGAAGAGAAGTCCTAATTCAGCTGTACAATGATGAAAATTATTGAAGTGACGATCTATCAAAGACATCCCTCTGGCCTGCTGGTCTTCTAAAACTTTTCAAAACAAAACTGACTCAACCCTAGACCTAAGACCTAAAAATTTAAAACATGATTGTAAATGACCTTTGAAGACTTGTTTTTATGAATAGACTTGAACTAGCAGTGCCAAGCATGAGGGGAATGAGTGACACAAACCATTCTGTCAGAGTTATGGCATGCCTAACGCAATGCAACTGATTGAAACTAATGGGACGCCTAAAAATGAAATGAAAAAAGAGCTTTGATCTCTGACGAAGGGATAACTAGAGCGACTCTAACAGAATGCAGAAGGAACTTCAGATGAGTATGAGAGCACAGATCTACACTGTTGGAAGGCATAATACATATTTCTGATGGACACTAGATATCCATGTTTTGGATGGACACAAGATATCCCTGATAAGGTGGAGGTGTACAATTTCGTATAGGTGCAGGTAGACAAGACTTTGATGTCTTTCTCAGAGGTCTGGAATTTTGGATAGGCACAGAAAGGTACCTCTGTCATAAATACAATGTTAGCTAAGATCAAAGTCTCAAAAGGAGTAGTAAGTCTTATCATTTAAATGATATACCTATCTCAGATGGATGAAGCATTATAAAATTTTGATAACGACATTCTCGGCATTGTCACAATTCTGGTGAGAACAATCTCGATGGATCTATCTCACAGCAGACAAGGTATATGTATATCCTCACTGTAGATATCACAATAATTCTAGAGGCATGATCTCTGTCTCAACATATCTATGTTATATATATTCACGTTATAAAGAGGTCAGAAAGGACAATGTATGAATTCAGATTACTGTAGATGACAGCATGATTGTGTAGTTTGAGACTGCGTGGAGGATTCCAGAACTATAGCCTAGCTACTTTACTAGGTTGCAAGCCATAGCAAGGAGCTAAGGCTGACACGTATATGGTTGTATAATGAAGCAATAGAAGGATAGTGTTGCAGCATGATGAAGTAGCGAGAAGTTATAACAGCAGCATGATGGGCACATTAGCAAGGGCAGCATGATGATGAGAGCAGGAGCAGCTCAGTCATCAAGGTTCAACACACTGTGATGGTACACTAAGGTGCTACACAGTGAGGTGCAACAAATGATCGAGAGGCAGCTCTATGATAGGTGAAGGAGTCACCTTAGAGAATCAGTTGAAGCAATATGTCTTCAACTCATCTCATGTAGATATTAAGAGTTAAAGTATTGAATTCTATTGCAAATGTACTATATCTCTCAATTTCTCTACTAAACTTTGAAGAACATAAAAGAAGAATTGATCAAGGGTTTCCCCACATTGTGGGGTTTGTCCCTGGCTAGCACCACATCCTATTTCCTCTTGTCTTGGCTTGTCCTCTGCGATTTATGTTTCTGTTCTATCTGCAACTTGCTTTAATGCTAATGTGATTGCTAATTTGGAAAATTGAAATAAATTTCTCTAGCATAGAAAATACCTAAAATTAACATGGTATCAGAGTTGAGGTGATGAAAATGCCCAAGAAAGAGTGAAAGAGCAATCACCAAAGACAGTTGGGATGGGACAAAAGGATTAATGGGTTCCTTGCAGTGGATCAAAAGTCAGAGTATTGACTTCTATTGTAAATGTACTATCTCTCTCACTTTCTCTATTGAACTTTGAAGAACATAAAAGAAGAATTGATCAAGGGTTTCCCCACATTTTGGGGTTTGTCCTTGGCTAGCTCCACATCCTGTGTCCTCTTTTCTTGACTTGTCTTCTGCGATTTGTATTTCTTTTCTATCTGTAGTTTACTTTAATGTTGATGGGATTTCCAATCTGGAAAATTGAAATAAATTTCTCTAGCATAGAACATACCTAAAATTCAAGGCGGCATATTTATTTAGTAGTTTCTCTATTGACGCAGTCATCTGCATGTACACCTTAATGAATTTATGATAATATCCATTGTGTCCAACAATTGTCCATAGCTACATCACATTCTTTGGTAGATCCAAATTAATATTAACAATGATTTTTGCAGGATCTACCATCAAATCTTGCTTACAAACACCATGTCCCAATAAAATCCCATAAGGTACACAAAAAATGCACTTCCTCAGGTTTAATGAGATTTGATACTTCTTGCAGATATCCAACATCAAGTGCATGCTCGAGACATGCTTCTTTAATAACCTAAAGACTATCCAGTCATCCAAGTATACCTCCATAAATTTCTGAATGAATTCTTTAAACTCTGCGACGACAACTCTGGAAAATATTGTCGGTACATTCTTCAACACAAACGACATTACTATATATTGAAATTATCTCCATTCAATAGTGAAGGTGGTCTTACTCCTATTTTCCAGTACTATTTTAATCTAATGGTACTTAGATAACCCATATGTAAAGTAATAGGCCTCATATCCTCCTACATTTTCCAAAACTTCGTCTCTGAATGGTGTTGGGAATGGGTCACGTACACATGTGTCATTCAACTTCCTTAAGTTGACACATATCCTTATTTCTACCTTACTCTTTTCCTCTTGTAGTACCATTGGACTCACTCAATCAAATTGTTCCATAGGTTTGATTATGCCAATTGCGACCATCTTCTTAAGTCCATGCTTTATCGTTTCTTTGTACTTTGGGTTGACCCTATACGTTCACTATTTTATAGGGTTTGCATCCAATTTCAAATTGATTTTCATGACACTCAAGTCTCCCATGATGCCTTTCAACTCTGTTGACTTCATTGGGAACAACTCCTGATACTCATGCACTAACTCAGTGAATTTTCATAATGTATCTTCATCCTAGTAATCTCCTATGAACGTGAACTTGGGCTCCACCTCTAAGCCTATGTTGACCTGCCTCGTCTTAATAGGTTACATTAGATAAGGTATTTTAACATATAGTTCTACCACTTCATGTTGTCCTTTTGACTCATGAATATTAATGCTGCGCAGATCTTCCTCGCCTTTGTCAATGGTTAGATTATAGCATTCTAGTGTGTGTTGCAACTGTGCATTCCAGTTGGGTTGTACCCAAGTCATTGGCTACTTAGGTGTCTAGAAAATTGCTGCTTGAATTTCTTGAAGAGCATCATTGATGCATTAAAATCCACTCTCAAAGATAAAGGTAAAAATAAAACCTTCCTTCATATTGTTCCAATTGGCGGCGCCATGGAGAAGCTTCGTTTCAAGATACCAATTCATTTGTATCACATCCAAAATGCGAACAAATACATGTACCCATTTTGGTCGAGGTTCTTCCCATGTCATAGTCCAATGAGACAAATAATTTCGAGGATCATCTTTGCCATTGTACTTCTATATGATTCTTGTATTTGTAGGATCAAACCTGAGCCTCATTAATCACCAATACTCTTGCCAATATCCTATATTATCCTTATGTGTATCCTACTAGCACATAGTTGTAACCCTCAAATCCAAATCCAAGGATTGGAATCAATGTTCTTCTAGTACATCCCTTTCAAATTTATCCAAAAATACGTTGACATCACATATACCATCATAATATGGTAAGTTAGGTACTTTAGTTGATATACAACGAAGATATTTCATCATTCTATTATAGCACAGAGTAGAAACTTTGTGCAACAGGTTCTTCTAGTTCTCTAATTCTTCATTCAAGTGTGAATGACATGAACTATCTTTCTCCCAGCTTATCCATCCATCTACAGTGGGGTTGATCTAATACTTGTCACACACAGTTAACTTATATATGTGGTGAATATCATCATGACCGTATTCATTACAAATGGGTTCTATATATCTCGCTCCTTTAGAAGGATCTAAAGGAACAATAACCCTAGTACCATTCTTTTTTAATACCATACTTGACCTTTTTATATTGATTATGGCATCCATATCAAAAGCCCAATCGATTCCGAGAAAATATGGATACGGATCACTGTCGTCCACAATCTCAATGACTTTGAAGTCCGCCCTCACTCTTTCTCCTTCAATATCCATCATAGCACTGTGCAACCATCCCATAAGGATAATCTTCTATTGATTGGCCATGCACAGCTAAATTGGTGACCATTACAACTTTGGTTGCCCCATCCACTCCCAAGTCTACATTGGTAAGACATTCACATCTCATCTAAGTCCAAAATAATGGCAAAAGTGTCCTCAGACACATAATTTTATTAATCAGAAAAAATAATTACATAATTGATTTTTGGAAGAGTTTACACCTGAACAACCAAACACTCTTGCAATGGGCTATTTATAAGCTCCATGTCCTAACTACCTCTAATTATGGATCACTTATTAAATAACAAGTGTCCATTTACATTAAATGCTATTCAAACCAACTAGCTAACTAATCTCCTAAAATAGAGCCTAAGATAGTGACACATTTGGAGAGTCATATCTTGTTACAACAATATACTAATTCTAATTGTCTCCATTAAATAATTAATCATTCTAGAATAATAATTATTAATTTAATTTCTTAAATTAATAATTATTTTATTTCAATTTTATAACCTATGATAATGAATTATTTTTGGATCATCTAACACAAAATTACCTGATCCATTTCAAATTTTCCAATTTACGTAGTTAATCGTATTTCTCGGCCAATACTCTCCTTATTCTTATTGACCTTATTTACTATGTGTTTTTTAGGTTGTGGCTTTTCCTTAGTGGCATAGTTGTCTATCAATTCTTGCAACCCTTCCACTGCTTTCTGGTCGCTTAACAACTTCATACAAATCTGCATAAATGACTTCAAAATAGTCAAATTAGGTTTCTTCGTTATAGTACCTACTTCAGGAACATTCTTCTTTGGTACTAGTTTCATTTGAATCTTTTATGTCGAAGCTCCTACTTCCAAGAAACTCTTTATTTCCGCCAGGAAAGTTGTCCTTCCCTTCTGTAGATCAAAATCAATAATCTTTACTCCTGCCTTCCTAACCCACTACCACAGGCTCTTTACCTTGTGCCTTATCTTCTTCGGTAGCCACACCACTTTGTGTCACTATATTAATGCTTAGATCACCCTCACGTGGTTCAAACCACATAATTTGTACATTCTACGCAGGTTGATGATTCTTCTCTTCCTGCATGCTAGCAATTAAAATAGGGAAATCTTCTATCACATGCTCAAATTGTTTGCAATACTGACATGAACGATAAGTGGGATTCTAGAAATCTTGCGCATAATGTTTGGCTTGGCCACAATTATAGCATATGATCTAACCCCTTCCTCTTCCAGTGCCCCCTCTGTGACCATGTCTTAGACCTTGAAATCCTCCACAAACCACAGGTGAACCATTATCTTCTTGCACGTGACCTTTAGCTTTCATCCTATATGCTAGGGTTCAATCTATCATCAAGTCATATCTACAACAATGGCACTCATCATGTTATATTGATCAATATACCTTGAAAAATAATTGTTGTAATGATTGCACATATTTCTGTAGAAAATAGCAGTGATTAGTTGGGTGTTGTAGTGAAACTCGACAAATACTATCCCATATGCTCGGTCTAGTACTTGGTCTAGCACTAGGATTTGTCTTCAAAGGATTGGAAACTCCACTAGCCAAATAATCAAAATAGATCAGGCGTTGTTCCTTATAGTTACCTTCCTTCCTACACTTTAGGCACTACACTTCTGAGCACATCTCAGACCGAATGTCCTTTCCTTTTTTCAAGTCTTGTAGCTCCATATGCAAACTTTCCAATTGGGGTTGTATCTAATGAAACCCTATATGAGTGTCTTTTACTGACGAATATTCTAATTTTGTTGATATTTCTAATGCTTCTGTGTGCACCCCAATATTTTTCTGCGATAGTGTTAATCTGAGGTGTGGAAATATCACATCTATATAGCACTCATTATGCATTTCATTAGAGATGTAGAAGGTGGCTTGTCCCATCAAACATTTTAACCTCTGATCTACACCCTAGGTAGTCCCATTGATGGCATGCTTAATCTCTTTTATTTCTGTAATTCACTAAGACTATGACTTCAACTTCTTAAACTACGTGTTTAATGTGTTCTTCGTTGTAGCTAGTGAGGTAGATAGATTTTCCATACTATACTTTATATACAACAACTGCGCTCTATCTTGTAGTGCTTTGACAAGCTACTTTCTTCTTCATATCATCATCATTGATCGTCTACACTGTCCACATCGCTTCTGTGACAAACAAAAATTGATCAAGATCCTCTAATCCATGACCCTTAAAGAGAGACATCTTTGCTACAATAGCCATGTTGAATAGTGGAGGTGGAGGTTTAGGTGTGTGAGGTGGAGGCAAAGGTGGAGGTGGAGTGGATGGGTGTAGATTCCCCAAAGTGCCTTGAGTTTTTGACTATGCTACACCTCTAGGTGTACTAGGGTTGCTCCTTTCTTCTTCATTGTCTGATTCACCCAATAATTTACTATACTCACACTCAATATATTTTTCACGATTGGTTTTAAATATCTTATCGCTTTTTGTAGATCTAGTATACCCTCTTTTAAACATCAATCTATAGGCATAACACCCTTTTCATGTAACAACATCTTAATCAAGAGATTTAAGGATTTCAGATACTTACCTCACGGACCTTTGAAAAATTTGCGCTTAGATTCACTTTAGGATATTGTTGTGTCAATTGAAATTTTAGTAATAAAGCCTCCAACAATACTATCAACCCAGTAATAAAAAACTCTTGCAACCTTATTTTCGTACTCCTTAAGTCATTTCTAGGGTCGACATAATATGTTCATCATGTTTCCAACAAGGTTCGGTGGCCGCTAGCTTTGAAAGCCACTTGTGCATCTCATTAGCGAACGATGAGAAACATATGTGGTGATGTTATGTATAGATACACCTCTATAACCACCTTTCTTTCAAATAGCGCATATCTCTTCCATTAGGGGACTTTTGAGGTCTAAAATGCGCCTCCTAAGAAAGATGTACAACAAGAATAAACTTTATAAGAAGCAATAGGATTCAAGATCATGATGCCAACCATGGGGGATGATTCACCATTTTTGGAGTAAAAAAGTAAAAATATAAAAAAATAATAAAACTAATTTTTCAACTCGTATTTTTAACTTATCTCCTTAAGGTTCTACTAAAATTTCGAGTGAGAGTAATTGTTGAATGCAATATTTGATTCCTCGTCCAAGGAGTTCCCATGTTGCATGCTTTCAATAGACCCTGCTACATGAAAAATGATAAATACATTAAAACACATGATTATAATCTTGTGTTTTCATGTATTTCTCATTTTTCGTGTAGCAAGGTCCATCCAAAGTATGAAACATGGGCACTATTTGGATGAGGAATCAATTTTTTTATCCAAGGAGTGTTTCCGCTCGAAATTTGATTAAACCCAAAGGGACATAAGTTGAAATTACGAGTTGTAAAAATAATTTTTCCTTTTTTTCTTGTCAAATTTGATGATGTAATCTAATCTTATCTTATTATTTACACTATTATTTTATAATTTCCTTAGGAGGCCAATTGTAGACCTCAAAAATCCGCTAATGTTTCTTATGCTACAAATTCATGTAAATTCTAATCTTCCCAATTTTGGATCTCTTTTCCACTCAAATGCCACATCAGACATCCCTTAGATAGATCCCGGTCCTGGTAATGGAACCATTTGTTGCATTCAGGGGCTTAGACTTAGGTTCAAAGCTAGTTTTGCTAACCAAAAGAACCTTATACCACCATCCCTTTTAGCAACGACCTGCTTGCGTAGAGTGCAGTCTCACCCGAGGTGATATTGGGGCATGCTAGAACTAGGTTTCTGCATCCAGAGGGACTATGTAGTGTGGTTGTAAGGTTTTTAACAATTTAGGAATTAATTTGACCTTTGGAAACCACTAAATTTATTCTTACCATCGTAAAGGGTTTTCTTTCTTAACGTATTTTTGAAATGCGCAAAACTATTCTAACATGTATTATTCAACATATAAAGCAATATATGAACATTCACAATGTAATTGTAGAAGAAATATATAAAACGAACCATAAACGAGCTAAACAGACAACTTATGTGAACATACAAAGATACATAGATTTATCCTCAAATTTCTTCTTTATTAGTCAAGTCTTCTCAAATAAAATCTTTCTGACCCTGCACACACAGCTATAGGGGCCTACGAACTCAACTGCAGAATTACCAAGGTTTTTGTGTGCACAAATATAGGAGCCTTCCCCTTCACCTGACTATAGAATAATCTTACAAAAATATACTCAAAATTATTTCATCCCTTCAACTTATATCTTAGACTTGCTAAAACATCCCTTTATATATGCTTTTACCCTTACCATACCATGGTCCACAAACCATGGGCAGAGCTCAGAATCCTCTAGGTAATCCCTTCCCTTTACAAATAATGGGATTTGACCCACCCAAAAGCCCATTTGACTCTTATAATCGTGCACTAATCACTCTCTACTCCTTAAAATAGGGAGTCTTTACATGCCTTAGACAAAACTTATAGCCGAATCACACATCCCTTAGATAGATCCTCGTTGTGACCACATAACCATTTGTTGGATTTAGGGGCTTAGATCCAGGTTCAAAGTTAGTTGCACTAACCAACAAAACCCTATACCACCGGCCCTTTTAGCAACAACCTTCTTGTGCAGGCTGAAGTCTCACCTGAGGTGATATTAGGGAATTCTACAACCAGGTTTCTACATCCAAATGGACTAAACAATGTGTATGTAAGGATTTTAACAATTCAGGGCTTAATGTGATCTTCACAAACTCCTAACCTTATTCTTATAGTCATAAAGAGTTTTCCTTCTTAATAGATTTGTGAACTACGTGAAACTAATCTAACATGTATTATTCAGCATATAAAACAATATCTGAACCTTCACAATGAAATTGTAGAAGAAATATATAAAATGAATCATAAATAGGCTAAACATAGAACTTATGTGAACATACAGAGATACACAAATTGACCCTCAATTTTGTTTTTTATTAGTCAAGTCTTCTCAAACACAATCTTGATGACCTTGCGCACATAGCTGCAAGTGCCTACACACTCAACTGCAGACTTACCAAGATCTTCATGCACACATCTACAAGAGCCTTCACCTTCACCTAAGTACAGAAATATCTTAAAAAAACTGACTCAAAAGTATCTCATCCCTTCAACATATATCTTAGACTTGCTAAAACATCCCTTTATATATGCTTTTACCCTTACAATACCATGGTCTGCAAAACATGGATGGAGCTCAAAATCCTGTAGATAATTCCATTCCTTTACAAAACAATGGGCGTTGACCCACCCTAAAGCCCCTTTGACTCTTATAATCCTGCGGTAATCACACTCCACTCCTCAAAATGCGGATTCTTTACATGACTCAGACAAAACTTAGTCCTAGGGGAACCCTACCCAACATCATGCTAGATTTTTTGCCATTGTAGAACACGAGATGTCAAGTATTTAGTTTGTGTCAGTTATGTCTATGTTTAGTTTCAATCTAACAAAGGAAATTCAAGCCAAGTAAGTGATGGAGTTGGTGTTGTATTGTTGATGAATAGGGTGGTGGCCATGCAAAATGGTTCATAATTATCAATAGAAGACAAGTTGATCAATGTATGAATTTTCATTATAGAAAAAAATATTCTTAATGGATGAGCACAAATCCTCATTTTGTTGAACCATATTTTTCCCACCTCTCTTGCATCCACCTTCTAAAAAATGTTCTGAACTAAAAACCCACCAATGCAAAAGTTCATCTCCAACTATAACATTGTTGGGATCAATCTAAATGAATAAGTGCAACACTTAAAAGGATGTGCTTTACTTGTATAATTTTACACATGCAAACCTCTTCATATAACAAAATAGACTTTGCACAAAAAGGTTTCGGGACTGAGATAGAAAGAGTATGAGGGACCCATATCCTTTTCATCTTGTATCAATCCTACCTCAAACAACTATGCACACTTAATGTCTTTAAATTTTTTGTTTCAAGTTAGCTCAAGAACACATGATCTCCTACCTTCATGTTTATGGGGACTCAAAGGCAACCAGAAATTGGCCGAAAAGAACCTCTAAAATTTTGAGCTACCACTTGTAGCCTCTTTTTCAAAACATACAACTTACCTTCTATTTGTATGTTTCCTTTGAGCAAGAACATGAGTCAAGAAGCAAGTAGATTGTCCAATGTTAATTTGGAAATCGACTCAGCCTCATGGAAAGTCATGACTTCGAAGGAAGGCCAAAAAATAGAATTTCTTCATGATGCTTGTCACTAAATAATCTTGTTACTCTCTCTATGTTTTTTTTCTCAAATATGGCAAATGATCTTCTGAGTGTTTTCAACAATTCTATGTGATCATTTCTACTATAACATGGATGTAAATTACATAAATAGGGGTAGGTAAATGCTTAAATTTTGGATTGTGGATGACAGGTCTATATATATAATAGGATAACATATGTATCCTTTTGAGAGGGTGGTCACTTGACAAATGAAATGGATACAAATTCTTTTAATCTTTTGTAGATATTGACTCTTCTCAACAAATATTGTTTGACGCTATTTGGCCTTCAGTAATGCCTACTTTCATATATGGACGTAATAATATTTCCAATATCAAATTATTGGATTTTTTTCCAAGGGAAAGTAAATTATGCCTACATGACAAAAAAAGAGAATATAATATTACTTTGAAATTGCATCTCGTCGAATACTAGCACAAGACATGTCCTAGGAGTAAGCTATGCAAAATGAGACGTTTATTTTTTTTACATGTAGCTTAGAACCCCACCCTCAAGCCACCCATCCTCTAGCCAATAAACAAGAAAGTGATAATATTCACAGATCACAAAGAGTATCAATCAACCACTGGCTCACGAAGTGTGAACACATCACAAGGATTGAAAATGGTTGAGCTAAATAATAATTTCTTCTTAACCACTTCAGATAGAGCAATTTCAAAGGATGAATTGATAATTATACTATACAAAAATCATAATACACGGTGAAAATCACCAAATTTTCCTATATAAGTTAGTTAGGAAAACAATCTCCAACCAATCAACCTCAATCCTAAAGGAGGCATTATTTACTTCAAACAAAAAATAAAAAAATGATCGTTGCAGAGAGAAGGAAATCACCACGGAATATGATGGCGATTCCAAGATGAATAGTTGACAATAGTAGGCTCGATATGTGATCGATATATTAATTGTGAATTTTGCATGTTGAAATCAAGGGCGAAATTATTGATTATATGATTAACTTTTTATAATTACCAAAATGTTGGGTAAAATCTGCCCAAAAAAGTAGTGTTTAGACTTCAACCTTGCTAAAAAAATTAATGTAATAAATGAAATTTCAGAGAATTGTAATTACATGGATTTGGAAGAAAGGTTTAATAAGTGGAAACTCAAGGCCTTGAAGATATATCCATTTGATCTAGATGACATCACTATGAGTAAAAACTCCCAGTATCATCACCATTGTATTTCAATAAGATATGCATAATCAATATGTTAGATGTGCATGCTTAATTAGAACACAATTTAGAAAATAAATTACATATAAACTTGGTTCGGTTGAGAAATATTATAAATTAATAAAGTGATACACTTGAAGGACCTCAAAATTTGTAACCCTTAGATATGATGATATGAAGTTTAAACGTCAAAATTACAGAGACTTTGTAGCTAATTTTGAAATTATGGGTCTCCAACCATTTACCAAAACTTAAAAATTATGACATCACGATTGCAACTTCACAAAATACATACTTGGTTTTTCTTGGACCTGTGAATTTAATAAATAATTATGGATCTCTGGCTATTGAATAGAAAATTATGGATCACCAAAGGAAATCCAAGTAACTAGTCAACTAGCAGAAAATTGGTGGAGTAATAGTGACTAAAGATGAGAGGGGTATGGTAATTTTTACTTGTGCTCTAAAATGACCTAGACGTTAATAACAAAACAAAGAACAAGAATTTTCAAATAGAGAACAAATTATTGGAATCTTATGAGTATAACAGAAGAATGCAAGGATCGGATTTGTCTTTCATGAAATAAGTACAAAGACATCATGATGAATCTAAACACTATTGAAGATAGAATTTTTAATCAAACTTTTAAGATAGAAAAAAAGCTATCTATGGTTAGTGTTGTTACCTTTTGGGATAGGGCTAAGACTCTAAATTGAGCTACTCAAACTGTTACAAAATTTAAGGGCTTTTTTCTTGCTATCATCATGCCTCTTTTGGATGCAAATGATGCAAATTATACTAAAGGATAGAATGAGTAAAGTTAGCCAGTAACATTTTTATTTATTTTTGGTCAAAGTAACTCAGTCACAACTCTATTTTCACTTCAGCGATCAGATTAGGGAAGAATTTTTAGAAGTTTTTTGGAGTTTTCTTTTCTCTTTCTGGAAAAATTGATCTATAGTGAATAGGACATATGGATCCCGAAGAAAAATACTTCACAATAGACACATTATGATATACAATGAAAGTGCAACCATTTTTTCAACTCGCCCTAGAGGAGGAATTATCTGTGACCTTCACCCCGTCAGATGCAGTCTAGCAATTTGAGTGTAGAGGGTGCATTTTTTCTGGAAAGGATTTGATCCATGCAAGGATTTTAAACATGGTGGAATCACCCTAGAGAGATATTCTCTGTCACCTTCACCTGTTCAGATGTGGTCAAGATCCAGATCTCATAGTATTGTTAGGTAATGGAGGGGAAATGATGAAGCAGAGAATCCCATAAATACATTTTATGGGACTCGTTTCCCTACTCGTGTTACCTAATAAGATCTTTAAGAACATTTCTCAAGAGAGGGATGTACAATTAATGTTAACAGATACACCTATTGACCAAAATGTAACTACATTTTTAATATCAATAAAGTATAGTCAGTTTCTTTAGGTAGAAAAAAACGTAAAATCAAAATAACAATATCTATCTTTAAGTTTGGAGTTGACATAGATGAAGAAACCTTCCGAAGGAGGAAAACCCATTTGGCACATCTAAGCCAATGACACATAAATCCCATTCGGCACATAAATCCCACATAATAGAAGAAGGTTTACCAATGAATAAGAAAAAGGTAGGGGACAAAGAGGTTTCATAGTATGGAACATAAAATAAAAAGTAAGAGTACAAATGTTTTACTAAAACAAAAATGGACCTAAAACATCTAGATCTACTATTCAAAACCTCGATTAACACAATTTTTTTTTTTTTTATGCAAACGAATAGCATACTCATGATATAAATGAAAACTAAAGAAGAAACCTTCACCACTACAAAGGAGACCTTGACATTCTTAAATCTAGGTTTTTCCTAGGTGAAGTCTAGCAAAATTATCCCCACCCCACCAAGCGAGAACATAAACCCTAATAAGAGCCCTCAAATAATATATTTCTTGCTCACTCTTCTAGAGGGAAATACCATTGGTTTTACATTCCCTATGATCAAATGTTGTGCACACCCGATGCCCGATGGCTCGACAATGATATCGTTGATGCAGTCAAAAACCAACAAGAAATAGGTGGCCAAGACAAGGAGAAGATAGTCATGGCTGAGGGTAGGGAAAAGGAGCGCAAGTTTAGGGGCATGCAAGGTACTATAAGAGTACTGTAAGTATGTTTTAGGATGATAATCAAGAGATCCATTGAAGATGACGATGATTCTTCACTTGAGAGTGCCAAGCTTTGGGAGGAACCTTTGTCCACAGTTTCCAAGGGACATGCTTTTGTTCAGAGATAAACTTTAAACGACAAAATTGAGTATGAGGGTTTAAGGTTGTGGTTGAGGAAATTTTTTTTCCCTCAGTCACTTGGGTGTTCATGTGATCCTAAGGTATTAGTTACCTGGCCTCTTAGGTTGGGTTAGCTGAGATGGTGTTTCCCAAATAATGAATCTGCTGCTCAAACACACACGGACAAAATTCATCCAATAATGTACAACTGAATTTAATTAAGTTTTGATTAAAAATTATTGAGGAAGATGATGCATTTCATTAAATTTTTATCATACTTAAATTTATGTGAAATAAATATTATCTCATACAAATTGAAAAATTTCATGCTCTTCAAAGTATGAAATATTTTTCATTTACTTAGTATATGACATAATTTCCATTTACATAGTATGGTTTAAGGTTATTTTTTATTTAATTAAGAGACTTAAAACCCCATTTAAATTTTGCTGCAAATCATATTTGAATTTTGATCATAGAAAAACTATATCCAATGTTATTACTTCCACTATAATTTTGAAGGAATCAATCAACACAAAGGCTTTCACTTAATCTTGGATAAACCAATATCACTTGATTTCTACTAAAATAATTTACAAACCAATCATTGGCTATTTTTCATTTCAAATAAATGTTATTGTGTACCTAAATTAGCATCCAAGTGTTTTCTTCCATGGTAGTGGTTTAAGCTTACATACATGTTAGCTAACCCTAATAATATTATCTTGGAACAAGTTCATAAATTGATTCAATTGATCGCTTTTTTATGTTAATAATTCAATCACATAAATATTGGTGGTGAGATTGAAAATGGGGTTGTTTTATAATGTTCATGAAACATAAACCTAATATGTATTGCATGTGGCTTAATTTTAACCTTATCCTTTAGGGTTATTTAAACAAACTATTATGTCCAAACAAAAAACCTAGGGCTCCCTTTGGTGAACCCTATGAAAGTCGATGGTAGGGACATAGAGAGTCATTTTTGTATGGTCATTAATGATGGGGTATAGACTTGTAAATAGAATATTAGTATACTTGAAAGTTTAGAATTGATGGTGTTGTGATTGTAGATGAGTTAAAACCCCAAAACATGTGTTTGAGTTTTCCCCTTGGCCAAATCTACAAGTGCCTGGGGAAACTTGTTGTGTTAGATGGAATACAATATTGTTAGGAAAAAATCTTCCTTAGGCCACAAAGTTTCTTTCTTCCTGGATTGTTGTTCATGTTGAAGTGCTTTTCTTTTTGTGAAAGAAATGTAATGAAATCTTATTTTATGAGAAATAGCCTTCATAAACCTTTGCATGGTATGATAATACATTGATTTGTATGAACCTACTCTTGCAAACTATAATTCAAGTGTAAAGGATTTAGATAAAATGGAGGTAGTTATGGAAACTACTTTAATTATAGGGTGTTTCCCCTTGAAACATGAGTGAGGAGTCCCTTGGCCCTTTCACCACCTAGTCAAAATATTGTTAATGTAGTGATAATAGGTCATGTCACATGGCTAGTGGACATATTTGTTAATGTTGGGTTGTGTTATATTCTTTCCACATAGTTAACAGGGGGTTTGAGGGGTACCCGTAACCCCACTTTATGGGGTCCAGGGCAGCGCCCCAGAAAATTTTCGTTTTGGACCCTATGTTAGGTTGAGCGGACCCACCTATGGTTTTGTGCATGATTTTCGCACATGGTTTGGACGCGATGGTTTTCAGTCGATGGTTTTGGACGCGGTGGTTTTCGATCCATGGTATTGGATGCTTCGGAATGTATAAATATATATTGTAACATTGAAAGGAACATAATGAAAAATCAAGCTGGTAGTCCCGTTTTTTGTATCAGAGCTATTTTGGCTTCAAGGGGACGTCTTTGTTGCTGAGGGGTTTTGCTCGGGCCTGTGGTAGACCCTGTTCAGTGGGAGATCTGCGAGATCGATTCTGGTGGTGAAAGAAGATGGCGAGCAGCGAAAAGATAGAGATTAAGAAGTTCAATGGTCAGAGTTTTGAGTTGTGGAAACTCAAGATGGAGGATCTGTTGGTGGATAAAGATCAGTGGATCGCGGTAGATCCGGGTACTAAACCAACGGGCGTGACTGATGAAGAATGGAAGAAGCTAGATCGGAAGGCAAAGAGCACAATACGATTGTGTGTCTCAGATTCAGTATTGCTGAATGTATTAGGGGAAGCTACGACGGAGGCTCTGTGGGACAAGTTAGGGACTTTGTACCAATCTAAGTCTCTGGTGAATAAACTATTCCTGCGGAAAAAGCTGTATAACCTGAGGATGAAAGATGGAGACTCGGTGATAGAGCCTCTGAATGTGTTTAACACTGTGTTAAGTCAATTATCATCTGTTGATATTAAAATTTCAGATGAAGATAAGTGCATCAGTCTGTTGTGTTCTCTACCAGATTCGTGGGATAGTCTAGTTATTGCAATAGGTAGCAATGCAACTACTTTTCAGTTTGATGAAATAGTCTCAGCCTTGCCCACGGAGGAGATGAGACGGAAAAATATGGACAGCTAGAATGGTGATGCCTTGTCTATACGAGGACGGTCCCAGAATAGAAACAATAATAAGTCATCGAGTGGGAGATCTAAATCTCCAGGAAAACCTATAAAGGTGGTGTGCTAGAAATGCGGAAAGGAAGGGCACTTCAGAAGGGAGCGTAAATCTAAAGTTCCTGATAAAGGAAAGGGATCTAATGATGCTCCTTCTGCAGAGGCGAAAACCACCTCAGATGAAGGTGGGGATGTGTA
>APFE031374849.1:0-27587 GCA_000404065.3 Pinus taeda
ATTAACATATTTTTATTTATCAATATTAGATTTTTCATGTCACTTTGACTTATTTTTATGGAGCAAAACCAAAACATTGAAATTTCAGAATTTATAGTGAAAATGTGGAAAGGTTATGGAAAATGTTTGGAAAAAAAAAATTACTAATATTTTCATACAATATGGTTTCAATTTTGGTTAAAAGTATATTATAGAGATTTGTTAATTTTTTATTAATATTTTAACAATTTTCTATTTATAGATAATATTAAGTTTGATTAAAAACATTTTATGCTGTTTGATTTTAGATTTTTGTGATTCATATTGATTTTGATAAATTCCTTCAGATTAATCACATCATGAGTTTTTAGTGGAGGTTTCAAACCATCTAATGTGGTTCATCATCAGGACAAAGGTGAAAAAATCAATCAGTCAAAATGTTTGAATAGCAAGGATGCATCTATCCAAGAGTAGTTGGATCCCTGCCATTTTCATAATTTTTTCTCAATAAATATAATAATTAATAATTGACTATTTTTATTTTTATATTGCAATTTATATCCTCTTTGACCTCCCTATTAAAATATTACCCAATATTTAAATATAATAATATTTAAATATAATTGTTAAATATATAGTGCGAGTGTTTAAATAATATGATATTAACTTAATTTTAATTATATATTTACAAATATTCCTTCTTATTTATATATTAAAGTTATATCTAAGCTACAATTGAAATTAATATTATTTTAATTAAAAATATTAATAAATTAAAATAAAACATAACCAAATAATAATAAATTTATTCAACTATTTTTTTAATGGCTAAATCATAATAGGTATTTCCTATTGGCTAACTATGGAAAAGATGCATCCTTGTTATTTAAACATTTCGACTAAGTAATTTTTCACCTTTGCTACCACATTAAATGGTTCAAAACATCAACCAAAAACTCGTGATGTGATTAATCCGAAAGAATTTATCAATAATATTTTATGGAGTTTATATTTTAACATTTTTTTAAAGAATGATATTTCGGAATTGAATCTAAATGTGACATGTTTAAAGTCAAAGTTTCGATCATAAAGTAAGACACTATGTTCAGAGAAGAGAAAAATAAGAGCATATAAATAGGAGAAGGGAAAAGAAAAATAAAATTGGCATTAATAAAAAAAAGTTGGTTTTAAAAAAATTTGAAAACAAAGAAAAACAAAGCTAAAACTAAGAAACCCAAAAATAAAAAGTAAATTACAAAAGTAAAAAAAAAAAGAACAAAACAAAACAATAAAATTAAATAATCAAAAATAACAAATAATAAAATAAAATATAGATAGTAGTAATATGAGAAAAATACCACAACAAACCAGTAGCAAAAAAATATAAACAAAACAAATATAATTAATAAAGAAAAATAATAAATAATTAATAAAATAAAAAAACAAATCAAAACATTAAACACCAAACAAATCACAAACATAAACAACACATACATAATTTTAAAAACCTAAAAAAATAATGAATATTTTCTTATTAAAACTAAAAATTAGTTGAAAAGCAAAATAAAATAAATAAATAAAATTTGAATTTTTTAAATGCATTTTGTCAAACAAATATCATGTAAATTAAATATTTATATTCACTTAACTTGTTGTATGTGATATTGAATCTTTAAAACAAGCCCCCCACGGGGACCACTTTCAAGATTGATTTTTCCCTTACCTAGCCAAAATGGATGGAAGAAAATTGCTCAAAACAAAGGCATATTTCCCTATTAATATATTAACTTCAAATGATCATATCTTTCTCAGATAGATATTTTTCATTTTTCATTCCCCATACTAATCGTCATTTTTTTTTATAGTGAGTAGTAGAAAAACCAGTAGGGTTTTCAATTTGTACTTTTCATAATCTTCTTGTCCAAGTTTGAATAATCTCAACTGATAATTTAACTATTGTATAAAATATTCTATGAAATTAAACCAAATACATTTAATAAAAATACATTTAATAAAAAGGTGAAAATATTTGCTATCATGATCATGACAAAATTCGATTCCATGTAAAATAACATTTTTTATTAAATTGTAACATTTTTTTTTTTTTAAGATTTTTGAATTGATTCCTACATTATGGAAAGTCATTGACAAGTTAAGTAATAAAACATAATATTTATTTAATATTCATCCTAGGTTATGTTTCTTACAATTTTTTTTTGCCTTTTTTGTGGTTTTTAAATAATTTAAAAGTATGAAATATGAAGTTGATAATTTTTAAGACATGTGTTTTATTATTTTTTCCTTCTTTGCTATGTTTTTTTTTTTTGGAAAATATCAACTTTAGTTTTGGAATTTTCCTTAATATCATGCACCTATAGCCACAAAATAAGTTGGGCACAGTGCCAAGGTGTGCTTGCCAATTTTTCAAAAGAAAATGATCTATTGTAAAGTTAATAAATTATCAATAATCAAATATGTTCAGTGTTCTAATGGGCATCCAACTCTAACTAAAGCAAAGTTTCACACAAATTAGTTAAGTTCCGGATGCCAAGCTCATATGTCTCAAGAATATGACCTTTTAGAGGAAGGCCTATTTCACCTATTTTGACACGAGTGTCAATGCCTCCATGATAAATCCATGTCTAAAATATATTGAAAACCATCACCATTCTAAGATTCATTGGGAAAATAATGTAGGTTGTCAAGCCTATACAATTAGTAATTGCAAACAAATTCTTAATAAAACAGAAAAGATACGGTGGAAAACACACAAATTTACACAAAGGTTTTATATTGGAAACCCAAACATAGGAAAAACAACAAACTTTTTTTTAGTATATTTTCTATAGAGTATTACAATATAATATATATCCTTGTGATATACATGAACTGCCAATCCAACCGTAGTTCCTTAACCAAAACTATAAAACCATTGGAAAAACCATCATGCACCACAAAACCACATTTGGAAAAACCGAGGGCTGAAAAGTGTCAAAAATCAAATATAGTTTTTTTTTCCAAAAAATGGGTGTTTCCCCAATCCCCATGCAAGGGGACTCTCATCACCTTGTTCAGGGGGACGACATCCCCCCCTTTTTTTCGTGGTGCATATAATTCGTCCAAATAATATAACACATACCCAACATTCTCCAACTTTTTGTTTTAATTGCATACAAGGGGCCACAAGAGTACACAATCAACAATTCAAGGCAGTGATTCCCATTGTTCCCCTACACCAAGAGAACTTTTCAATACTCATATATTTTGTTAATGCATTTGGACACTGATCCATAAATAACTTTACACTTATAGGAATAGGGATCTTCATTGGTCTAGTCTGTTACATATTTAGCCTTTTCCTCTTCCTCTCCCAACCACACTAGCGTATGGAATGTGGGGCATGTCCTCTTCCTCTTCTTGTGCCTTAGGACATAGATTTGAAACTAACTTTACACTTATAGGAATAGGGACCTTCATTTCTTTACTCTCTTACATATTTAACCTTTGCATTATTGTTTCAACATACTTCCTCTGACTTAAACAAAGTTCCTTATTTTCATGGCCTCTTTTAATTTCTATGTCTAAGATAAAATTTGCAACACTAGGATACCTCATGTTAAGTTTAGAGGAAAACTAGATTTTCACTTCCTAGGTGATTTTCCGGTCATCCTAATCCACATGCAAGACCAAAAAAAAAAACATCATCACCAACTAATTTAAAATACACACAATGATATGTTTTACTCCTTGTGAAGCAAATTCCCAATATATATGTATCAATATTTTGATACCACGTCCGTGGTGATTGCTTCAACACATACAAGAACTTTTTTAGCCTACATACCAACTCCTTCTTACCCTTCATGACAAATCCTTTTGGTTGCTTCATGTAGATCTTTTCTTCCATATCCCCATGTATGAATGTTATCTTCACATCCATATGTTCTACCTCAAAATCAAAAGTAGCGGAAACTGAACAAAAATAAAGAAATATAATAGAATCTAAGTTTACAAAAAGAGAAAAAAATATCACCAATTCAATTCCCTACACCTGCAAATAACCTATTTCTACTAACCAGGCTTTATATTTCTCCATTTTTCCTTTTGCATTCAACTTCTTCTTAAACATCCACTTTCTACTAATGGGTTTTCTTATAGCCAACAACTCCACTAGATCCCAAGCCTCCTTCTTTTCTAAGGCCACCATTTCTTCAACCATGGTGATGCAGGAAAATTTATCTTTCCTTGCTATGCTCACTTCCACGAGCTTGAAATCTTAAGAATACCAAGAAATCTACAGAAATTTGACTAGTTAACTATTACAATCATATAAATATATTCATTAATATATATGTCGAGATACTACATAATCCATAAGTGTGTAAAAAATCCATTTTAAAACCAAATTCATATGTACATGTTTGGCCTAATTATACATTCATTTGGCCATTTTATTTCCCCTCAGGCTTCCAATATTTATTATAACATATATAAAAAAAATAATTTTTCTTAGATTGATAAATCAATCTACAACCCACTCATGTTTTTCAAGGTAGACTCGCTTTTTGCTTGTTGAAAAAATATTGCCTATCCATAGATTTTATAAATCCTAAAAGCACCCAAATGGTTTATAATACTTCTAAACTTTTTCTTATCCTAACAGCTTTCTAATTGCTACCAATATTTTTTCTCCCACAACTTCTCATGATTTGTTTCTAAAATTTTTCGTGCCTTAAAAGGTAGATTTTCTTCTTAGAAATCTTATCTCTATCTATAGTTCTCTAAGAAATTAAGAAATCAAGAAATTAAAATTATTTACAGTAAGGAAATAAAATTCATTTTCCATATTAAAACCCAGTTTGGAGCTTTATTTCCAAAAAACTTGATGACTTGGAAGCTCTAATGCTCCTGCATCACAATCCCAAGGTAGAAAAAAAAAATTGTGACATCCTACTCATGTTTCATTAATTTCGACATCCTCCGAGATCCCAAACTTTGTGTTGCAATTGATCATCCATCTCATTGTACAGTTGTCCTTCTCCATCTATTTCTCCAATTCCACCATAATTCCACTCCAGCTCCTCTGATTGTAAGACATTTGTCTTCACCCTCATTCTTCTCACTATTTTAAGTGAAAATTTTCTAGCCAAGAAAGTGATCAAAGCAAAACTATATATCCAAACAATTATACTTTCAAACTCATCCCATGCTTGTAGAGTTGTTGCTTGGATTATTTTCCATGTTTCAATCTACTGATCAAGTTGGGTCTTCATGCTACCAACAAACTCTTCCTCCTTTGAGTTTGTAGCATCCTTGTTCACAACAATTTTTGCAAGTTTTTCACCCTCGGTTTTTGTTCCACTTGCATTGGTTTGAAAAACAATAATCACATATGTCGCACATGCATGCACACAATCAATGTGGACTAAAATTTGTATCTTCCTTTGGCTCATCATTATATTTTAGCATCCCAATCAATTATTTATCCTCCTCACTGCTGAGAACAAAATTTGAACTATGTTCTCCTCTATCTTCTTGTTTCTTCATGACAACTTCAAAGGGTTGTTCAACATCAATAATACCTGCAACCATAAACAAACCATCAAGAAAACCATCAGGATTTTTAGCATCATTTGACGTCTCAAGCATCAAATCTACACTGATTATAGTGAAATTTCTGTAAGGGACGACTATGGGATTTTTGATGGATTTGAAAACATTAATTATAGTGTAATGCGTGTAGAGTATGACTATGTGTTGGGCTCGAATGTAGATGAATTTGGGGACATGATTAGTTTTGATGGATATGACGATATTAAGTATGAGTTTGAGTTGAATGCAAATGAATTTGGCGATAATATTAGTTTTGATGGATATGATGATATTGTGTATGAGTTTCCTTTGAACACAACATAAGAATATGAAATCATTATTCTTGATGATGATAATTTCAACAGCAGCCATCCTCCTGCATCGAAATCTGCAATTGAAAATTTACCTACATATGTAATCTGCATTTAAAGTGCAGATGCATGTTGTTGTATTTGCACAAAAAAGATAGGTGTTGGTGATGAATCGAAAATACTACCATGCAATCACTTTTATCACATTGAATGCATCATTAAGTAACTTGGCATTAGAAATGTTTGTCCACCATGCCGATATTAGCTGCCCTCAAATGTAGATGGAGATCAAAGCCAAAACTAAAAGGCTAATAATGGAATCTACTTTTTAATTTTTGTATCATTGGGAACTACTTTTAGTGGCTTCTGAATTTGTTTATTGAATGAAATTTGGGCTTAAATTTTCTTTTAGATAATAGATTATTATTAAAAAAAATAAGTTCATGTCTTTATATAACTTTAATTTAAGGTTGATATCATTTATTTATTAAATATAATTTAATATTTATGATTATTTATTATTTGAATAATATTATATTTTAAAATTTTCCCATGGCTTGTCAACAATCACAAAATAATAGAAGGTCATGAAGGGATTAGAGAATTGGGATGGGCAAGGTCGAGAGATTCACTCGCCTCCAAGTGTCGCTTTTAGTTGGTTTCTCTCATGTATCTGTCACACCTTTGCACATTAGTACAGGAAATTCTAATGCACTATTTTTCATTATATGTTCCTACATATCATAAGAATATGCACTAGATATCATAATATGGCATTTTAATTGTCGCACTTAAAAATATGTGTCGCTTTGTTGTCGTTTCAAGGTGTGATTGTTGTTATTGAGTATTGTGCATTCTCCTAGCTTATATCAATGGCATTCATGTGTGCGATCCATGTTTGATTCTAGTTTGGAAGCATTCCCCTCTCTTACTCTACTAGTCCCACACTTAGCCATTTTCGAGCTCTTCTTGGTCCTCCTGTCTAGTGCAAGTTATGAAATCTTCAATACTTCACCAGGTGATGAGCATTTCCTATCCATGAGCCTCATAAATTAGATATTTTCCTCCTAGACTTGTGCACTAAGTATTTCTTAAGGTCATCTCTTATGGCTGCACATTCAGAACTTTCAAAGCATAGTCGCCTAATACCTCTTGCTTGTATCAACTTACTGCATTTATTTTCTAGTGATCCTACCTCATAGAATGCATGGATAATTTCTAGATGCCCTATGCAAAATGAAAGTACACCATATAATGTCTTCTCCCTCTCACATTGCATTAAATATCTCTTCGGTAAAGTGACTTACCTTCTACTACTTACCTCAATGAACTGCACAATCTCTTCTTACAAATAGCCACTGTGGAAGCAAACCACACCAGTCTTTCCCATATCTCATGGTTGAGCACATTGCACACTCTCATTAGGTAGTAATTTCTTCCCTTGTACCTTTTTTATGGGTTATTCCCTCTCCTTGTGGTCATGTCTCTCCTTCCCAATCCACAGTGCACCCTGAGTGAATAGTCATATTGCATTGTCTCTTGTAAGTGTGCACTGTGGCCAAGACTTGTCCTACCTTGCTTCCTATGTACATGGCATAGTCTTAGATCCCCTTATTAGTCACTTTCAAGTGAAATTAAGAAGTCATTATATTCCTCTCCCTTCAACCCTATGCGTTGTGTAATCTTAGTCAATTGGCTCATCACATTTATCCTTGTATTTACCCACTGTGATAGATCTTGAAGAAATCCTCCTCATAATGCATTGCATAGTTCTAATGAAAATTGGTGCTTTCGTAAGCCATTTTTGAGCTCAACTGCACCTTCTTGCTAAAGCCCTTCCTTCACATTCCTTTCATCAGCCTATCACAAGCAGCTTCCTCCATGAGCTAGGTAGAGATAGTATAGATGATTTCAATACTGATTTTTCCTTGTCATGGGTGATCTTCATTGGCAAGTGGTTTCAATACTGATATTCCACCATGTGGCCCCCTGGGGGAGAGAGGAAAGGCCCGCCTACCTATGGTTTTTCACTTGATTTCCTTTGTAAATTGACATCGGCCCTCCCTTGTTGCTTTAACACTATCAAGGTATTCCTCCACAATTCCTTAAGAATGGTACATTAGACCCACCAATCATCGATTTACTTGACTATTGGGACCTCCAATCTGCGATACACTATGGGCTAAGGGCCTCTGTGATTTGTGATCGTTGATATCGGTGATCTCTGATCACAAGTTGCTCTATCTTTTCCCTTGTCACTGCTCTTAGGAAACTACGACTTCGATTAGCCTCGCCTTGGTCTTTTCCTCTTTGTTTTGTGGCTATCAAAGAATATCTTCAATCTTCTCTAACTTCAGATCCAGAGATCCATTTTCAGATTTCCACCTACTATTGGAAATCTTATTCTTAGAACGATCTAATGGACAGGGTTTGATTTAGTTTTAATTAGTTAACGTGGATAAATATTGTATTGAAAGACTTTTTTAAAGCATATCTCTCAAGCTCATGTAAAAATATAACATATTTGTTTTTATTTTAGAGAAAAATAATTTAATTATCAAAGGGAAAAGTGTCAGGTTGAACACACCCAAATGGAAGCTATTTACTACATATGGAAAAATGCAATAACTAATAAAACTAACTCATTGGAAATGGAATTATTGACTTTTTGTAATTCTTTTAATTAAAACTAACCAAATATATAGCCATTTATTTATGAAAAAAAAGAATATTATTTTTTATATAGATAATAATTTATTTTTATTTTAAAAAATACATGTTAAAAATAAAAAAACATTACACATCTTTCTGGTAATCTTTCTAATAATATTATTAGTAATATTGAGTTTTAGAGTAAACCTCTCACACCATTAATAAAATAAAAAAAATCAAATAATTTTGTTTTAAAAACTAACTTGTATCCAAAATTCAAAAATCACAAGTGCAATAATACTAAAAACTTTCAATTGCAGATTTGGATGCAGGAGGAGGGCCACTGTTGAAATTATCATCATGGAGAACAATGGTTTCATATTCATCTGCTGCATTCAAAGGAAACTCAGACACAATATCGTCAAGTCCATCGCCAAATTCATGTGCATTCAACGCAAACTCATACTCATTAGTATCGTCATATCCATCAAAGCTAATCATGTCCCCGAATTCATCAGCATTCGAGCCCAACACAAAGTCGTCGTCCTCTACGTTAATTTCACTGAAATCAATGTGCTCAAATCTTTCTATTTATAGATAACACTAAGTTTGATTAAAAATATTTTATAGACATTTTTTTACATTTTTTTACTAATATTGTAACAATTTTCTATTTATAGATAACACTAAGTTTGATTAAAAATATTTTATGGAGTTTATACTTCAACAATTTTCTAAAAAATGATATTTAGGAATTGAATCATAAGTGCCATGTTTAAAGTCAACGCAGTTACAGAGTTAAGGCCATGTTTAAAGTCAACGTAGTTATGGAGTTAAGACCATATGTCTCGCATATCAACTCGAGTCCTCAGCTTCTTAGGGAACCTAAGTTTGATGTTTACATGTCCGCAGCATCTCGAACAAACACAAGAGGTATATCCAGCTGCTACAGGTCTCACTTCGAGGTTGGCATATATAGTCAGGTAGGTTATAATGCTATCTTTGTACCCTAGATTTGGGGTTTCTACTCATGATAAGCTTCGTATCTATAGACAAAAGGAAACACTAGTTAAATTAGCAGTTTTTGTGATTGGAAATATTGGCCTTCTTGACTATGTAATGTTAATTTTTATCTTTTTTGGTAACATCCTTTCTCACATGTGCATGTTTACTATTTTTCTATCTTTTCTAATGATGTTTCCTCTGCATGTTGATAATTGGGTTCTCTGTTTTAAGCTTGAGTTTTCTGTGCAAGCCCTATGGAGAGTAAGGGTTCTATTAAAAGATCAAGGCCGATTCTACGAACTCAGGGCTCAAGGGTTCATGGAGGCCACTGTTTTTATGCTGGAGGAACCTCCCACTCTCGGAGGGTCATTGTTTATATATGCTTGTTGGCTCAGGTGGTGGAATTTTGATGGGACACAGTGTTATCCGGTGATTCATTTGATTTTCTGATCATACATTAAATTAATGCTTGTATTTTGGATGGCTCTCTATATAAATCATATTCTCGGTCCACCTACTTTGTATCCACTTTTCGCCTTTGTACAATGGGATGGTTTACGAGTGAGGAAAGGTGGAGGAAGGGTGAAGAAGGGGGGCTCATCCTTGGTAGATATGGGGAAGTCTCAGCCTTGCGGTGGAGCCTTAGGTCGAGGCGAAAGGGGCCGCAGACACGAGGAGGGAAAACTAAAAGAAACTAGTTCGTTTTCTGGTTGAACTATGTCAAGGAGGACTCTGAGATAGAGTAGTGTGCAACAAAGGGGTCAGAAAACAAAGAACGAGATTATTCTAATGACGGTTTAGGCATGCTGCGAAAGAATCCCAACAGAGGGGTTGGAAAATGAACTCTGAGATTTTTCAAGCCACAGTTTAGGTATACTTCTAAGACTTTGTTTATCCTCATTGATCTGATTTTAGTTTGAATCTGTACGTGGGTTGCTCCATTTTCACTTATTAAAACAACTTTGCGGCTCATTAAAAAATTTATTTGGCAAAGGGGGACACATGCTAATATAGCGTAACTGTTACTATGTCACATAGGCCGACATCGTGTTCGTTAAGGATCAAGATGAGTAACTCAATGTCGACGTAGATAGATCATTTATTAATTTTTTTTTTAAATCTGATGTTTTACATTTAATGACTCATTTTAAAAGCCTTCTAAAATAAAAATATGTATTTCATGTGGAGTTGATTTTTGATATTTATTTTGTTTTTTTTAATTTAATGATTATATTGGAATAGATATTAATATTATTTATTAACTCTATAGAGTACATAATTACACAATTATTTATGAAAATGTTTTCTGCATCCTAATTCCTTTCCCCGTAGATGTGAAAACAAGTGAAGTAGTTAAAACAACTTATCAACCTCTTACTTTCATTAACGATGGACATAAAAGAAATGTTTGTCCAAATTTAAAAGTCATTTAACCAATTGATGACCAACATGAAATCCCCAAAAACTTGGATATGAGTACACTCTTTAGCCAAGCTAAAGAGGAGAAAATTCTTGCAATCTAGGAGTTCATCCTTGTTATTAGATCTAGGGCCTAACACCATTTTTACTTTAAAAAATGAGAAACTAAAATCGAGAGGATAAAACCCCTACCATTGTTATTCTTGGAGTTAATTGATGCACCATAAAAAAAAATACCAAGGGAATGGATGTTCAAGATTTTCTACAATTACCATTATAGGAGGGGCAACCCCTTTTTCTGAGAGAAATGAACTAAAAAAGGCATGGCTTTAGTCATAGAGTGCTAAACAATTGAAGGATTCTCTTGGAATATGGCTCTATTTTGATCCAACGACACACATGAGGACAAAACTAGGGGTGGATTTTTTAAGGCAACACATGATGGATTTGAGAGTCAATTTGTCTTCTCCCCAACCCTATCCCCTGATTCTCCTACAACCCATTTGCATATATGCCAAACCTGCTAAAAGAAGGGAAAGTCATGAAAATGTTCATGGCATATTCTTTTGTATTCTCACACAAGGAGCACCAACTAGGCCTTACCAGATATTTCTGAGAGTATCCCAAGTTGGGGCTTTGTTTTCAATTGGACACCACATAAAGAACTTAGATTTTATAGGGAATTTGGCCTTCCAAACTTTCTTCCACCATAATTTAGTGATAGGGTCATGTCTTATTACCATAAGCTAAACATAACTGAGCTTAGGTGTGTAAGCACAAAATGGGGATATGCTCCAAATAAGTAGATCCTTTGTGAAAGTGCTCTATCTCTTGTGGTAGCCTTCATTCAGATTTGGGTCTCCAAAAAAATGTCATCCTTGACTATTTTGTGTGTGTGATATGAAAGTGATATGGAAATAAATTAGTCAACATGGATCCTCAAATAGTTTTTTTTTGTATTGAAATATTTTTTAAAAGGATAGATAATTATACATCTCCCTCACACTCAAGTAAAAATATAGGATATTTTACTTTTGTTTTAATTATTACATGTTTTTGTGTTTTTAATCAAAACTAACCCAAGTATGTATATTTATTTTTGTTTTTTTAATATAGTAGACATTGTATTTTCATGTGTGCTCGACCTGGAGTATTGTAATCATCATAAAATGTGTTAACTCCAGGTTGAACACAAATGGAGCTACACATGTACTACATACCAAGCTACACAATAACTAATAACGCTACCATATTTAGCATGGAATTATTAATGTTCTATAATGATTTTAATTAAAACTAACCAAACATACGTAGTCAATTTTTATAAATAATCATTTTTTGTTATGATAACGAACAATATTTTTTATTTAAATAATATTTCATTTTTAATTTAAAAGTTAGATGTATCATTTCCTTCATGACTTTCTATTACTTCTCTTAAACCATTTCATTTACTGTACAATCTGCATAAATACTCTTATGGATGTGAGGTGAGTGAATCTCTTGACCTTGCCCATCACAATTCTCTAATCCCTTCATGAGCTTCTATTATTTTGTGATTGCTTAGAGGCCATGGGAAAATTTTAAAATATTCGAATAATAAATAATCATAAGTATTAAATTATATTTAAAAAATAAATAAATTATGTTAACTTTAAATTAAAGTTGTATAAAGACTTGAACTTATTTTTTAAAATAAGAATCTATAATCTAAAATAAAATTTAAACCCAAATTTCATTCAATAAGCAAAGTAAGAAGCCATTAAAAGTAGTTCTAGATGATACACAAATTTAAAAGTAGATTCCATTATCAACCTTTCAGTTTTGGTGTTGATATCCATCTACATTTGAGGGCAGCTGATATCGGCATAGTGGACAAAAATTACTAATTCCAAGCCACTTAATGATGCCTTCACTATGATAAAAGTGATTGCATGGCAGTATTTTGGCTTCATCACCAGCACGTATCGGGTGTATGCAGATACAACAACATGCACGTTCACTTTCAATGTAGATTACGTGCGTAGGCAAACTTTCAATGGCATATTTCGATGTAGGAGGAGGGCCATTGTTGAAATTATCATAATCAAGAATAATGATTTCATATTCTTCTATTATATTCAAATGAAAGTAGTAGATAATATGGTCATATCCATCAATACTAATCTGGTTGCCAGATCTATTTCCATTCAACTCAAACTCATACTCAATATCGTCATATCCATCAAAACTAATCATGTACTCAAATTCATCTGCATTCGTGCCCAACACATAGTCATACTCTACATGAATTCCATTATAATTAATGTGCTCAAATCCATCGAAAATCCCATAATCGTCCTATACAGGAATTTCACTATAATTAGTGTGGTCATATCCATAAAAAATCCCTTCAATTTTGTAAAATCACCATCTTAATTCTAAGTTATATTTTAGCCCTTTGTTGACACTACAATTAACACCATTCAAAATTTTGCCTACACTTAAATTTTAGAGACTAATGAGGATCTTACGATCTTTTGTTCCATGCTCACTTCATGGTCAATTGTTTTTTGCTAAGTTTCTAAGTCTTCTTCTAAAACTCTAGTGTCGATGTCACTTGCTCACACATGCTCGACCCTTAATGAGTTCATAAATGGACTTCCTTTATGCAAGATTGAACAAGCATAGTGCAGTACATCAAGACAGTGCCTGCGCAATGTTCAACCCATGCTAACATTTAATATGCACTCTCCATTCACAGTATCCCTCACTTTGGTTGCAATTGCACTTTTATTTTGGTGAGTTTTCCCAATTGTTGCTTTTGCGCACCTTTGTTTTCATAAGTGTCGCTTTAACATTTTTAGTTGTAATTTTTGCTTGTGTTCACTTTAATAAGCATATATTTCATGTTACATTCACTCTAGCATGTGTCAATTTCAATTTCCTTAGAATTTGCATGTGTCGTTTTCACATTTTCTTCCAAACACAAGTGTCATTTTTAGTTGTTTCCTCTCATGTATGTGTCATACCTCTGCATGTCACTAGAGGAAATTATAGCGCACTATCTTGCATTATATTGTCCTACGTATCATAACAATATGACAAGATACATTCTTGTAGCTCAGCACACTTTTTGGTCACAGTTGACACTTGTGTTGCAATGTGTGTTCTGGGTGTTGTAATCTGGCATTTTAATTGTCGCAATTAGAAATATGTGTTGCTTTGCTTCTATTTCAAGGTGTTATTGTTTTTCTCGAGTATTTTGAATTTTCATAGCTTGTAACAATGGCATTCATGTCTGTGATCCATGTTTGAGTCTCGTTTGGTTGCATTTCCCTCTCTTACTCTATTTTTCCCACACTTAGCCATTTCGAAGCTCTTCTTGGTCCTCCTACCGAGTGTAAGTTATGAAAGCTTTAATCCTTCACCAAGTGATGAGCATTTTCAACCCATGATAACATTTAATATGCACTCTCCATTCACAGTATCCCTCACTTTGGTTGCAATTGTACTTTTATTTTGGTGAGTTTTCCCAATTGTTGCTTTTGCGCACCTTTGTTTTCGTAAGTGTCGCTTTAACATTTTTAGTTGTAATTTTTGCTTGTGTTCACTTTAATAAGCATATATTTCATTTTACCTTCACTCTAGCATGTGTCAATTTCAATTTCCTTAGCATTTTGCAAGTGTCGTTTTCACATTTTCTTACAAACACAAGTGTCATTTTTAGTTGTTTCCTCTAATGTATGTGTCATACCTTTGCATATCACTAGAGGCAATTATAGCACACTATCTTGCATTATATTGTCCTACGTATCATAAGAATATGACAAGATACATTCTTGTAGCTCAGCACACTTTTTGGTCACAGTCGACACTTGTGTTGCAATGTGTGTTCTCGGTGTTGTAATCTGGCATTTTAATTGTCACAATTAGAAATATGTGTTGCTTTGCTTCTATTTCAAGGTGTTATTGTTTTTCTCGAGTATTTTGAATTTTCATAGCTTGTAACAATGGCATTCATGTCTGCGATCCATGTTTGAGTCTCGTTTGGTTGCATTTCCCTCTCTTACTCTATTTGTCCCACACTTAGCCATGTCGAAGCTCTTCTTGGTCCTCCTACCCAGTGTAAGTTATGAAAGCTTTAATCCTTCACCAAGTGATGAGCATTTTCTATCCATGAGCCTCATCGATTAGATATTTTTCTCCTAAACTTGTGCACTAAGTCTTTCTTAAGGTCATCTCTTATGGTTTCACATTCAAAATATCTCCTCCCTCTTACATTGCATTAAATATCTCTTGGGAAAATTGACTTACCTTGTACTACTTACCTCAATGAACTACATAATCTCTTATTACAAGTAGCCACTGTGGAAGCAAAATGCACCAGCCTTTCCTATATATCATGGTTAAGCACATCACACACTCTTAGTGGGTAGTAATTTCTTCCCTTATGCCTTTTATATGCATTATTACCTCTCCATGTGGTCTTGGCTCTCTTTCCCAGTGCACAATGCATCGTCAGTGACCAGTCATGCTGCCTTGTCTCTTGCAAGTGTGCACTACGCCCAAGACTTATCCTACCTTGCTTCCTCTGCACACGGTGTAGTCCTAGATCCCCTTATTAGTCACTTTCATATCAAGTTATGCAGTCATTATATTCATGTCCCTTCAGTCCTACGCACTGTGTAATCTTAGTCAGCAAGCTCATCTCATTTATCATTGTACTTAACCACTACACTAGATCTTGAAGAAATCCTCTTCATAGTGCAAGGCATGGTAATTATGAAAATTGGTGACTTATTAAGCCATTTTTGAGCTAAATTTCAGCCTCCTCCTCAAGCCCTTCCTTCTCATTCCTTTCGCAGGCCTATCACAAGTAGCTTCTTCCATGAGATAGGTAGAGATAGGATAGTTGATTTCAATATTGATTTTTCCTTATCATGAGTGATATTCATTGGCAAGTTTACTTCCTAAAAAAGGCAAGGTGATTCTCATGGAATATGTCAAGGATGAGATACAAATAAGAACTTGCATATAAGAAGCACAAAGAAGAACCATCATGAAAACATGGAGAGATCATGAACCAAGATAGATTTAATACATTTCATGATTTCTCAAAAGGTCTCGATGTTGATCCTAGACCCTTTGGAGGGTGAAGATAAATAATAAGGAGAGTCTTAACATGAATAAGAAAAATTTAAAGTAGCAAGGAGAATGACTTGGCATTACCACATAGTATTGTAACTCCATGTCATCATTGCCAAGTCATGGTTTGTATGTGTTGAGAAATCTAGGGAAACATAGTTATGGCTACTTATTAATTTGATTTCTCTTTTACTTGACAATTACTTATCATTAATTATTACTTCTTCATCTTTTTTATTATATTTTTCATCGTCAATACAATTTACAAAACTTGAAAGACAGCAAAAGAACACAAGATATAGGCACTTAGCGAAGCAAACGCCTATGATGGGGAAAACCCAATGAAAATCTTCCACTAGTAGATTCAGATCATATTGAGACAACCAAGATCATTTTTACCAAACAACATACCTTCCTCACTCAAATCATGAAGTAAACCATTCTCCTTCTTCTTATGCAATCCTTAGTCTAAGTATTTCATCTTTCACCAACAATTCCTATAATATTTATCATTCCCTTTGTATTCGAGGCAGAATCTAAACTCCACAGATTTCTCCTTCCTTCGCTATAATAACTCCTTCGTTGTGATGATAAAAGACTTTAGTTAGACACCTTCTCTCTACCTTTTCTTCATGTGAATTATAGATCACTTACTTCACCTCTTCAATAGGTTGAATAGTTGTTGTATATATACTCTTATTGTGTGAGGACATGACCCTTTAAGGAGGTAATCCTCATAGTTGCTTGAGGCCGAATTTAAGTTCTTTAGGTTGACTTGATGGTGGGGGAGTTTACATGTATAAAAAAAATGAAATAAATTTCTTTCTTTGACATAATGATCCCAAGAAGGGTCTAGAATACAATGATAATAACAGTGACTCAAGACATAAACCTAGAAGCCTACAATGGAGGCTTTGACATATTGACCAATGACCCAAGCATGAAACACATGCTTTAATAAGTCAATAAAAAAAATATCTTTTCTTTCTTTTAACAAATATAATTATGAAGACTGACACTACTTACATTCTTCAACAGTCCCTCTTAACTAGGGAGGTATTCATATATATATATATATATATATACAGATGAACTAAAAATGATATGATATATGAAGATTCATAGCACACACATTACTACAGATTAGATACTTGACCAGGGTATCTAACTGGGTGGTACTAAGGTGTGTTCCAAGCTTCAACCTTTATAGTTTCCATTAGGCTTCAGCTCTAACACCAACCCATGGATCTAGGTATCATATCTAAGGTTGGCGCTCCACAAGACTAATGATGCCCTCCCCACTTTGGGATCTATACATCATCACAGGTTGGCTAGATGTCCTCCCAAGAATCTTGTCTTCCTAAGATGCTTCATCTATCCTTGTCAACTAAATTAGATATATCCACTAGTCCAAGCATGTTTCAAAATGTTCAAGCTTCTTATAGAGAGATCGAACACAATCACAACCCTAATTAATAATAGAATTTCAATATGTGTGTGTGTGTGTGTGTGTGTTTGTCAGAAACCTTTGGGGTCCTCAATCTTTCTGATGCTTCTTAGGTCATCACAATGTCCAAACTCGATTTTACCAAAGTTTCCTTTTTCAATTTACTCAACAACACCAAACTCATCCTCATCCCTTTATCCAAGTCTTGTTCATTGATCATGAATATCAATCTGAAGTGCTTTAACTATTCTTTTATCTTAATCATCCTTATGATCTTTATATAAAGTTATCAACTAGAGAAGATTAACTTTTTCAACAAAGTCCCTCTCAACTAGGGAAATATACATTTTTCCTTTATCCAAGTTTCTTCTCAACTAGGGAATAAGTTCATAAAAATTTTTATTCTTTTAGCCACATAGACTCTTTTCTTTTGCATCATCATTTCATCAAGAATTTCACTCTATCAAAGTTTCATTCCTTTAGGAACATCATTATTTCTATGGCAACAAGATCATCTTTAATGTCATCATCATTATTATAGCTCCATCATTCCATCATGCAAATCATTATTATCAAGTCATCTTTATTTATGAGGTAGATGAACATCTTGAAGATCATGTATCTGGAACTCTTCACAATAAGTACACCCAAGTACAAATATACAGGAGCATGAAGTTAACGTTATCAGAATAGGGTTATCATGTTATTCCAATAAAAAACAATCAAGCTTTAGGTATCAAAACCTAAACCTATTTAGGTTTACAATCAACAAGAGTTACATCTTTTCATAATCTAGATTTCAACAAATTTGCTTGGGGGTTTTGTTAAAAACCTTAGATTCCATCATCGATACATAAAGCCTTAAATATTAGCAACTAAACCAAGTTAGCAAACCAATCATAGCATTTTACATCTAGGGTTTCAATATTAGGCTCTTATAATCTCATGTCAAACTCTACTAGTGTTTGTCATGAACCCTAGATTTCATTAAAAAAATTAAATCATGGATATCAACAATAAAGTTAGCATCCTAGAAATTTATATCTATGGGTTCATTAGTATTTCCTTATATCAATCTCTTAATAGATTTTTTATCATAAACCCTAGATACACACATCAAATTCCAATAATTTGAACAGAATAGGGTTTCAATAATGCAGAAGCTGATGCACCTAGGTTTTCATTCCTAGGATTTTACATTGACTATTTCAAGGGTTTTGTCATAAACCCTAATTCATCAAACCCTAAAATTTTAGTGTTTCATCATTTATCCTAGATATCATCAACAAACCTTAAAAGGTTTGGGTTCCTTCATAGCATTACTAAAATCCTAATCATCAAGAGAGTAGGATATCACTATATGTTCCAGAATTTATCAATAAACCTTAGGTAGACTAGGGTTTCATTATTATTGTCAACATGCCCTAAGCATCAAAAGGTAAGGGTTTTGCAGCGAACCATAATGGTTAGGGTTTCACCAAAATGAACAAATGGTAAGAGATAATATGACAATGGTAGATTTATCTAGTTATTAATCACCCTAACACGAATCTTTATGATTCAAAACCCTAAACATAAGAAAGTTAGTAATCGAAGGAAAAATTCAAAATGATTGCATCTTTGAATCAAGAATAACTACTACAAATCCTGTACTTTTATAAATACCTTGAGTTTCCTCTTTTACAAACCTTGAATGGCTCCCTCTTCATTATAACAACATCTTCATGGCCCATTTTTATGTGATTCAACTTGTGCCCTGGGAGCTAACCTGATTTAACAAGTCACCATTCTTAATATATATACCTGCAATAATTATTTACAAGCATATCCAAAATATATGAGTAGAATAGTGTAATTATTATATAATTTTTCCATTACATTTTGAGGATTGAATTTCAAGGGATTTTGAATACAAACCTTAAATATATCTAAGGGAATTATATCAAAATTTAGATATCATTCAATTATATATATATATATATATACACTCCCATATATTAACAAGTCGTATCACAATGAAAATTTGCAAGAACTAAAATCTCAAACACTTTAATGAAAATCTCAGAATTACATACCTCTGTCTTTGATGATGAAGGATTGATGTTCCATAGAGCTTGTTTCTTATTGAAAACATATTTTTATATATTTGAGATATAAAGAATAGAGATAATACTTAGCTAATTTTCATGAGATCTTCAATGATTCTTCCATAGGCTGGTGCAAGTTAGATTGAAGAAATTCTTCTTCCAGATGTATACAAAGATGCCCAGCTTGCTTAAAGAGTTCTATATTTGAGATTCATTTTGATTTATTATTATAATATTGTGAAGGCTCATCTTTCCCTTGTGCAAAGGTCTCCTTTCAGTGTTGACTATAGTCCTTATGATGATAGTAGCTTCTAATAAGTGAGGAACATTCCAATATTGTAATTTGGTCACAATCATAGAATTCAAGGATTCAACTTTCTTCTTATGTTACTCATAAGATTCAGCTTCTTTGAGTATAGTGACACGCATTCCAAAATCTTTAAATTATTGTTCTTAGATCTTTTATGTAGAATTATGCACAACACCTCACAGAAGTCTCGTCTCCTTCTTCTAGGTGGTTGTAGTTTCAATTTTTTACCTTTATAGAACTTCTAAATAGATCGGTTCTCACTAATCATCAAGTGAAATTTTTTTAGTTTCTTCTTTTCGACAATGACATGCTCCTTTTCATCCACAAACATTTACAATTTTTTTTTACTTTTTTGGATCTCTCAGATGATACAATATTCATATTTTTTTATAGTGATTTCAGACCTTTATAGTTGAGCATAAAACTGTGATTTTTCTTTCAAGTATTTCAACTTTTTCTAGGATAGTAATCTAGCCTCTCAGACTCTAACAATGATCCTAATTAACTCTTTAAATTATTTTCCTCTCCTTGCACAGGGTCGTGGCCTAGTCACTATGGTATTAGCTCACAAATATGCCAAGAAATTTGTTCTTCTTTCCTTTAGTAGATTGGTCCTAGTTAATTGATTTTTCTCCCTTTTCTTGAAGCCTTCTATCATTATAGTGACCTTCTAACTACTCGTATGCCAATGAACCAAGTTCTGATACCATGTTGAGAAATCTAGGGCAACATAGTTCGGGCTTCTTATTAATTATATTTCTCTTTTACTTAAAAAATTCTTGTGATTAATTACTTATTCTTCTTTGTTATCACATTTTACATCATCAAGTCAATTTCCAAATCTTTGAAGACAACAAGAGAACACAATATGTCAGTACTCAACCAGGGAAAAGCCCTTATGAAGGGGAAGATCCAACCAAACTCTTCTACTAGTAGATTCAGACTAAATTGAGACAACCAAGACCCTTTTGACTAGACAAAAGACCTTCCTCACTCTAGAACATCAAGTAATCCCTTCTCCTTCTTATGTAGTCCTTGGTCTAAGTATTCCATCATGCACCTTTTGTTCCTACAATATTTATCATTCCCGTTGTATTTGAGGCAAAATATAGACTCCATAGGTCTCTCTCTTCACTATAATAACTCATTCATTGTGATGATAAAAGACTTTAGTTAGATTCATTTTATCTACCTTTTCTTCATCCCAATTATAGATCACTTATTTCACCTCTTCAATAGGTTGAATAGTTCTTGTATATATATACTCTTATTGTGTGAGGATGTGACCCTTTAAGGAGGAAGACTTTCAACTGCTTGAGGCTAACATTAAGTGTTTGAGGGTGACGTGATGACGAAGGTGTTAATATTCTAAAATACATGAAATAAATTTCTTTCTTTGACATAATGATCCCAAGAAGGGTGTAGAATATAATGACAATGACAATGACTCAAAACATAAACCTAGAATCTTACAATGGATGCTTTAACCTATTAGCATGAAACCGATGCTTTAATATGTCAATAAAAAAAAAAAAAGTTTCTTTTAACAAACATAATTATAAAGACCAACACTAGTTACATTCTTCAACAGTACAAGTGTCATCACAATGTCATATGTTTCCATGTGTCATGTCACATTACTTATGGAATGTAATGATGTAATTATCAAAAGTAAAAGGAAAAATATAATGTATTGAAGTCTAAGAGTCACATGTGGAATATGAAAAATCACATATGGACAAATGAGTCAAATAGAAGTTCAAAAGTCATTTAGAAGTCCAAGAGTCATGAGGGAAGTTCAAGAGCCATAAGGATATGAAAGGTAATTCCTCTTATTATAAGAGAAACCTCATAACTCAAGCAAAAGGATTTTTGGCTTCTTCAGCTTGGCGTAGGAGAGAATACTATTCCTTAGAAGAAAAAAGTGCCTTAATGCTCCACTATTGGAGCTAGTGTATCACCATTGCAGTTGGGTACATGGATATTTCACCTAAAAATTAGAAGCTCATTGAGCCAACACATTTTCATGCATTGTCACAAATATTATAATATTATTCTTTGGATATTTGTAGTATATGTTATGTTCATAAGTACTAAAGAAACTGAATTTTATTATTATTATTAATATTTTGCACAATCTTCTTATTATTCATATCAAAAAGTAATTAAATTGTTTATTTTTTATTGCTTTTTGTTCTTAAGTATTGAAATTGAAATATTTTATTGTGGTTTACATATATATTTTTTAGCAAGGAAACAAAGTGTAATTTCATTCATCAAGATAATGTTAAAATTACATTTTGTAGAGGCACACTCTAGGTGCTTTTGTGAGAAGAAAGATATATTAGATTTGTGATCCACATCAAAGTTTTATTGTTTGTTCATAAAAATACATTCTGATAAAGGGAGGGAATAAAATAGCACTTTAATTTATTAATTGAATTTCCAAAGTCTACTTTTTGTACCCTGATGCATGTTTGCTATTTATATCTAATGACAAATCTTGTTTTTCATCCTTGTCCTGAGGATAAAACACAATAGATGATGAGGATAAACTACAATAGATGATTAAAACATTGGTTGAAAAACCAAGATATGATTATTTTTTCCAAAATACATTATAGAGTACAGAAAACTGAAATCCTTGAAAGTGATTGCAGGGAAGTGTTTTGGCTTCATCACCAACAGCTATCCGGTCTGTGCAGACACAGCAACATGCACTGTCAACGGAGATTACGTGCGTAGGCAAACTTTCAATTGTAGATTTCGTTGCAGGAGGAGGGCCACGGTTGAAATTATCATCATCAAGAACAATGATTTCAATTTCATCTGCTGCATTCAAAGGAAACGCAGACACAATATCATCATCCAAATTCTTCTTCAATATTCAGGGAACTATGATTTGGATTTTGTTGATTGCCTGAAGTTCCTAGTTCAGAAACAGAATTTGGATCATCAGCAGGGTCCGGATTTGAGGAAATACTCCATTCTTCATCTTGAGCTTCCTGCGAATCACCCTCCTCTGAATCCCATAGGCCGAATTCCACTTTCAACCCATTTACTGCATAATAGAAAGTCTCCGTTCCACCAGTAGTTTCATTTCTGAAATCAATATTTTCGTCCAAAGAAGAATGGTTTGGAACCCCGATTCTTATGAAATGTTTAACCAGACAAAGCAAGTATTTGCGATAAAACTCCATCGTGTTTTTGTCTTCTCTGCCTGGAATAAGCAATTCATGGCACTGACACTCGCCCGAAGTCGTTATGTATTTCAACCATTTACGGCATGCTAAGACTCTGTTTATCCACTCTCATCTGATTTCAGCTTAAATCTGTACGCCGGGCTGCTCCATTTTCACTTATTAAAACAACGAGTCTCGCACTCACTTACTCACTCCAGGATTGTGGTCTATTCAAAACATGCATAGAACCCTGCGGCTTATGCGAATACTCACATCAAATTTTTGCTTTCCAAAGGGGAAGATGTGTTAATATATCAACTCTTACTATGTCACATAGGTCAAGATGGTTAACTCAACGTCGACGTAAACAGATGGTTTACCAATTTTTTTTTAAATGTGATGTTATTACATTTAATCACTGATTTTAAAAGCCTTCTAAAATAAAAATATGTAGATCATGTGCAGTTGATTGTTGATATTTATTTTGTTTTTTAATTTAATGATTATATTGGAATAGTTATTAGTCCCTGCCCTCCGGCCATGGCAGGGACTATAGCAATCGGTTTTGGTCGGTGACCATTAGTTCAACGCGAAAATCCATAAAACTATTTCAAATTAAAACAAAGTTCCATCGAATGACACGAAAACCAAAACGATATTTTTTATTTGTTTATGCTTTTAACCAATCATAGCGATGTTCATCTTATTTGGCCTCAGTACGAGGTATACCATCTGAAAAGTTAGGAATAAGTTAGGAAAGCAGTTCCGTTAATTAACACAGTGTCGCCTGCCTGAAGTAATGCTATCGCAAAGATAGCATTAGTTCCCTAACATATAATGTCAACATTTTACGGGGAATGCTATGGCGTAGGTTAGGTTCTATGTTGAAGTTGCTGCCACTTGTTTCCATGTGTCTGCGTGCATGTTCTGATTCTACGCCATAAAAACGAGGAGGGCCGAACCAAGCGCAAGGGTATTCCATTTTTCTTCCCACTTACTCTACTTTTACTTGTGCTTGTGCCTTCTGCAGTTTCATTGATGTTGTTGTGTTTTCAGGTGTAGGGCGTCCATCGCCATTATGCTTCATCTGCAACGGTGCAAGTAATTACTTTATGCGTTCTATTCCCAAGCAGGCGGATTTACATCCTGATCTTCAACTCCTGCACAAATGCAACGTTGAAAGGTATTATCTTGTTAATCAAGTACTTGAACTAAGATTTTTTTGACTATTTTTTTTCTATTAAACATTAATACCTGCAAAAGTAGATGAAACACTGTTAATACACAACACATTTTCTCTGAGACATATAAGATCAATTATTTGCTGTCCTGTTATAGGCCTGTAACAAAAAAGAAATTCAAAGAAGATGATGCAAAGCGGTTTAACCCGTCAATTATTCATAGAGATTTTTCTCTGAGACATATAAGATCACCTTTCTTTAGTTTAGAGACACACTCACGGTGGGCATCTTTCTCTTTTCATAGTCAAGATCAAGAAGAATTTGTTAGGGCCTTGATCAATACATACCTGTGTGCGCCTTCAACACAGTAACCAAGCAACCGCACCAAACATTTGTGCCTGACTCTTCCAATAGCTTCAACCTCAACTCTAAACTCCTTCTCAGCCTGACCCCTGTACAACATTCTAATTGTTAATAAAATTCAAAGAAACAGTAGCCGTTGTTTTAACTTGAAAGTGGCTTTTGTTGTCAGCCTAGAATATAACATGTTTCCAGTTTGCTAAACTTTGCAGATCTATAGCTCAATATTACATTAAGGTCACTGCTTCTCTACTAAATATAACTAGGCTGCTATAAGGAGCCATTAAAGCATCATACAAATAACAAAATGGATCTTTCTATAATAGCTTTTTAACAGTCGATCGAAAGGGTTTCGAATTTAATGGAAATTGCATGCGTTACTTGTTGTTTAGCAGGTTCTTTGCAGCGACAGAACGGTGGGCATCTTTCTCTTTTCATAATCAAGATCAAGAAGAATTTGTTAGGGCCTTGATCAATACATACCTGTGTGCGCCATCAGCACAGTAACCAAGCAACCGCACCAAACATTTGTTCCTGACTCTTCCAATAGCTTTAACCTCAACTCTAAACTCCCTCTCAGCCTGACCCCTGTACAACATTCTAATTGTTAATAAAATTCAAAGAAACACTAGCCGCTGTTTTAACTTGAAAGTGGCTTTTGTTGACTGCCATGGTACTACCTAATTCCTCTACTGAAATCCACGGTGCAGGTAGAAACTAGAATTTGGAAGTTTATCCTTTTGTCTGTCTACTGTTTCGTCAATGACTGCCATGGAATTCATGCCACAGTTGCCTCCAATCGAGCTCTTGAAGAACAATCAAACACATTCCGCCAAATTCAATAATCGTAAACAAGGCAATGACGCTCCTAGCTCTGGTGCAAAGGGCAAAACCAATAAGAAAAGCATGCAGGAATCACAAGGGCCAAAGAATTATTCTTGTCAAATCAGTAGTCTATGCAAGGACGGCATATTAAAAGGAAGCACTGGAGATTTCTGTGGTTATGCAGCAGGAGGCCATCAAGCACATGTTGTTCAAAGGCATTAACCAGTAGCAGGTCTACCTTCCGCGGGCTATAGCGCTCTTTAGGGTGGATGGGCACGTGTAATACATGCAGGTGGTTTGTTTGAATGACCGCCACGACAATACACATGATGTATTGATCTATCCACCCTGTCATCAACATTAGATTAAGTTATTATAATAAAGGAAGCGTCTCGAAAGCTTAGATTCGTATCCATCATTCAAAGCCTTGCCAGCGCATTATGTTCAGTGTTGACTGATTACTAACTCTTATTATTCAATTTATACAGCAAAGCAATTGAGGGTTTAACACACATAGTTGTACTGCAATATAATATATGTAGCGATATCTACTATTTAATCAAAATTTGAGCTTCGAAAAAAAAATATTTAGCGTATTTGGTTGTTGCTGTTAATATTGATTACATAAAACTTGATTACATTGAAGCTTTTATGATTACATTGAACCTTTTATGCAGTATATGGTATTTATTTTTTCATTTAGTTATCTGCTCAAAATAATTTTTAATGTATAAATATATACTATTTGACATTACTAAATAGAATACTGAACTCACACTAACGCTATTTGATTTTACCAAATATAATACTAAACTTACTAACCATAAATACATGGGACACCGGCCTAAGGGCACCGTGGATGGACTCAAAACTGATCACCTAAGATCATCTTGTCAGCAAATATTTCAGAGTATTGTTACGAACCTAATTTATACCCATCTGAGAAGCCCTCTTCAAAACTGATCACCTAAGATCATCCTGTCAGCAAATATTTCATAGTATTGTTATGAACACTGTTCGTAGGCCTGCATTCTTCACAGGGAAAGCACTCGCTACCACAGTACGTGATCTGCCTTGTACTGATTGCAGCTTCAAAATGCTCTGTTCGCAATGACATTTCACCGGCGAGTTTCTTATGCAACTCTCAAACAATCACCCTACTAACAATGGCGGCCACTGATCAATGTCCACATTGTATCAGAAGCGACTGCAAATGTCTAACCATAGTTTCATCCTCTAAGCCTGGATGCATGTTGAAATTACTAGGAAAAGCTCAAAAATCTTAGCAGTTCCCTGTGGAGCTTTGCTCCATGATTCTCGCATAGTCTTCTAACAACTCGCTTTACGCTGACCGGCCTAAGGGCACCGTGGATGGACTTGGCTCTTACGCTGCGGGCTGGGGCAGGGACTAGCTACCCTATAGCCCCTCTTGTTAATATTATTTATTAACTCTATAGAGTACATAACTACACAATTCGAAAGCCATAAACAACTATAGCCATATTTCCTTAATTCAACCATAATGACTCTTTTCTCGATATAAATTGAATAATAAGAATGAAAATGGTCAAAATTACATTTTTTTTTTTTTTTTTTAGAATATTACATATTTATTTATCAATATTAGATTTCATGTCACTTGACTTTATCTATGGAACAAAACCAAACATGAAATTCAAGAATTTATAGGAAAATGTGGAAAGGTATGGAAAATGTGAAAAAAAAATTACTAATATTCATACAAACATAGTTTCATTTTGGTTAAAAGTATATTATAGAGATTTGTTAATTTTTTATTAATATTTTAACAATTTTCTATTTATAGATAATATTGAGTTTGATTAAAAACATTTTATGGTGTTTGATTTTAGATTTTTCTGATTCATATTGATTTTGATAAATTCCTTTAGATTAATCACATCATGAGTTTTTAGTGGAGGTTTCAAACCATCTAATGTGGTTCATCATCAGGACAAAGGTGAAAAAATCAATCAATCAAAATGTTTGAATAGCAAGGATGCATCTATCCAAGAGTAGCTGGATCCCTGCCATTTTCATAATTTTTTCTCAATAAATATAATAATTAATAATTGACTATTTTTATTTTTAT
>APFE031374859.1:0-15631 GCA_000404065.3 Pinus taeda
GGCTCGCTCGGGTTTCGATATCGCATGGTAGCCTACCTCCGATGCAATATATCGGAGATTGCTAACCGGGGAGCCTTTCTGCCTTTTCTCAAGTCCTCCCTTTGAACCTTTTTGATGCGATTTTCTTTAAGAAACACATTTTCTCGATTAAGTCCCATTTAACAAGAAAATGCCTCATTTTCAAAGGACGATGGGAAATTTTCTTTTTACAATATCTCCTTCATTCGAAGTTCGTTTTCACCCATTCAAATTGCATTAAATTCAGAATGAAGAGATCTATGCAATGAGACTATTTCCAAGAGCATCCTTTGACTTTCATTTTCCTTTGTGAGAAGGATTTTTAGACTTAGAAGTCTATTCTAGATCCATTGTGGATCATCACAATTGATAAAAAATATATGTGGGGCTTCTAAACCCACACTTCCTAAGTGCTAATGCGAATTAATTCAAAATTGGCCAAAAGTTGGTATTTCCTTTAGCAATTTCTCCAAGTGCAAATATCATAGTCATCCTCTCTAAAAATTGCTTGTCCTCAAACAATACCTGAATAAACGTTCTCTTTAGCTGCTGCTCCCCACTGTTATTGCAAAATGTGCCAGGGTCCTAAATGTGCCACTAAATCGTCCCGGACTGCATTGTCTTGATGTGAAAGAATCCTCTAATACCAGGATCCCAAGCCATCCTGTCCAACGTGAAGCTCCCCTTGCTCCACTTACGATCCTGCCTAGTGCAATTACCAGAAGTCCCGTGCATACCATCTGTTGTAACATGCTGTATTTTTGATAAGTTAGTTTTTATTTTATAAAAGAGGGTATGAAAAAATAAGGAAAAAATGGAAATATGAAAAATTAGAAAATAAAAAAAAGAGATGAAATAAAACCCCATCAAAAGAAAAATAATTTTTTTTGTATAAGTGTGTTTGTTTAAATGCCACTTCATGAAATAAATTGTAATTGTAATAAATAAAGCTCTATGTGCAACTTGTCTTTATGCCACAACCTTTTCTTCTGATTTGAATCAAATGGTTTAATCTTGATCAGATCATTTAAATTTTGTATTAGATTAGAGAATAAGTTCAACCAAACAATTTAATCTTGGTTGAACATTAGAATTTATGATAGATTAGGATAAATAAAGCCCTAATATGCTAAAAAAATGGCTTAAGTTATATTAGATTAGGCTTAAATTAGTGAAATAATTAAATAGGAGCTGCTAGTCTAAATGCGCCCAATTAGATTAATTTTTTATTATCGCTTGATTACCTTTTAAAAGGTGATTAATTCTTTTTGTAAATAAATAATTTTATGCTTTTTAGCCAAATTCTAATACGACAAAAATGTTTTGTCGACAAGCGATAAAGTTTGGATAAAAACCAACAATGATCGCCTCCTCAGCGCTTCACACCCCCCTCGCTCCAAACTGCTTACCACTACCCCCCCATCCTCTGAAATCTGCCATCCACTCTTCTCGATTCCGCGCCAACGGTCATACCTCCCACGCCATTCACTTCAAACTGGTCCACGTCACGTGCCCTCACCCATTACCACCTATCCGTTCCCGCGTATCCGTTGTTGCCATTAATTGCCTCTAGTTGCTGATCTTGCCTCCCGTTGATGCATTAAATTCCTAATTAGTCGATCAACAATGCCTTCCCTGTAATGGTAATCTTAATCTGCTGTTAAATATTCTTTTGCCCCGTTACATCAGCCTTTCTTCAATTGCTCTTGCACTTTTTTCTTTCATTGTTCTATTTACTGTCTCTGTTCTACAGATTCTCTGCCAAGCCAACCCTGCAACAATAAGCGTCCTCTGAACATATCTTTACTATTTTTTTTTGCCATCCTATATTTCAGTTCCTCTACAACAAAGGAAATCCCAAAGGCCTCCGATGCCTTAGACCTGGACCATATCCCATTGGCCGACCAATATTTCAAAATTGCAGATATTGAATGCAAATTTGTTAATTTATGGTATGTTCTATGCCTAGTGCAGTTTACTTCAATTTCTTCTTATTAGCCAATGTTTATCAATCACATAAACATAAAGTAAAACACAGATAGAACATTAATAGATCGACAAAAAACAAGCCAAGGCAAGAGACACCAGATGTGGCAGCTAGCCAGGGACAAACCTCAATGTGGGGAAACCCTTTGATCAATTCTTCTTTAATCTTCAATAGTTCAACAGAGAGAAATAATACAAATACATAAATCTGTAATTTTATGACAACAACAACAAACCCTAACCAGCAAAGTCAATTCTGGTCAAACAAGATGAAATTGACCTCCAATATGCTTGGTCAATTTCCCAGTCATCTAGGCCTCCAACAACAAGAGGAGGCAACCCATAAACAGTGCAAAAGACATAGTGAAACTGCAGTCAACTGAAGTCAACATGCTGCCACAAACTAGGGTAGTCAACACTGGTCAAACCAGAGGTCAGATTTCCTCGGTTTGCGTAACAAAAATTGCGGCTTGCCTATGAGAGGCAACCACACCAAAACTGCACTCTTGAAAAGTCAACACTTGGTAAACGTTGGTCAAAATGTCATGCTACAACTTCTGCATCCTTCTTTCTACATCTTCCTACGTCCTCATTCCATGCCCTTCTACATCCTCCTTCTTCCCACGTGTGAGCTTCTCTTCCTTGTGTGTAAACCCAGTCAGCTAAGGAGAGAAGAATGTGTGAGAGATGAGATGAGTCAATAATGCCTCAACCTCATTTGTATTTATATGAAACGCTGAGCATGTGTGCCACACATTTAGTTGCTCGCTGACCTTGACGATTTGTTAAGTAAATACAAATAAATTCATATCTCTGTAAATGCTTGTCGGAATCAGATGATCGTTAGATCAATCCTACACCTCTCGATGAGAGGAATCAAGGAAAAATATCTGTGCCATAAATAAGATGACCCACATGGAGTTTGGCCCTAGTTGCCAATTTTAACACTCCCTCTCAACTAGGGAGAACTCCATCTGCTATTTCATCTGACTGTTGGTACTATCTCTGCCATCAAATGCACTGCCCTGCACTACTTGGCTCTGCTCTGCTCTGCTGAACTATGAAGAAGAAGAAATGATCTAGGATGTATCATACCATCCTTCACTGACCTGAAGTCAGTCTCGAAGAGTGTGTCATGCCACTCTCACTGGTCCTAGATCAGTTTCATTGATCCCAGATCAATGAAGGTCATCCTAGCATAGGGAGTACGGTAGATACAACGATGCATCCATTGATAGTACTTCTACAGTCCCTAACCCCATTTCCCTTCTCATTGATTAGATGAGAGGTACTTCCCATGAGTCCCAAACTGCATGGGTAGGATGCCTCAACAGGAGAACCAATCATCTTGCCCCTAAGTCGCCATGGGGTATCACAGGGGAGGGCTGAACCTTTCACCCTGTACATAGTGCACCACTAGGGGAGGGTGAGTCGCCCTGTGGTCACATGTCGCTCCAAGAAGTACCTCACACCTCTCGGAGCTCCCAGAGCTTAGTGCATCCATCATGCAAGACCCTCATAAGAGGGTCTCTCAACGACTCCAAGTCGTTCTCGGAAAGTCAAGAATTTGACCTTTCCCAGGGGCTTTGTCAAAATGTCGGTGACTTGCTTATTTGTACCGATATGTTGGAGGCTTATTGCTCCCCCCTGCACCATATCCCGGATATAATGGTACTTGATATCGATATGCTTGGAACGATCATGAAATACAGGATTATCTGATAAACAAATCCCTCTCTAGTTGTCACATAGGATCAGGTAGTATCCAATGTAAATCCAAACAACTCACTGAAGAGCTTCCGCAACTAGACAACCTCACAAGAGGCCATACTTGCAGCAATGTACTCTGCCTCAGTGGTGCTCAAAGCCACCAACTTCTACTTCCTGCTGTTATAGATAAATTTGGGCACTTCAACCCCAATCTTATATGTCAATAAACTAGGGCTCTTCAACCCCTAAAAGAGTTGCTTCATACCCTCAAATAACATGGTCATCTGATTACATCATTCCCCAAAAGTTCCACCTGAGAAGCCATCTAGAACTGGCCTAAACTGGACCATACTGACTGCTCCACTGTTAGGGTGTGATGCATACTGACTTCTACACTGGCCAGGTGCGATGCATACTGATTAGGCCTTCTATAGGGTGCGATGGGTGAGGATGGACAAATGTTCGAGACAATTTGCTTAGTGGATGCTCATGGAATCTTCTAGAAACTTCTCTTATGACACTTGCCTCTCTAAATTCGCCCAGGGATGAGTAAGAGATCCAAGAAATATCCGAGTGGAACCAATTGTAACAGGTGGAATCAATTGTAATAAGTGGAACGACACTAATCAAAACCCCAGAGATGACTCACACCATTGCACACATCTATAAATGGATCCCTCATCTAAGAGATCCAGAGGTTGGAATATTGTGAATTGCAAGGAAGTGTTGATAGTTTTTGTTTGAGATAAGAGCATTATATTGTTGGTGTGATCTTGCTATTTCATGAGGTGAAGAGGGATTGATGCTGGGAGGATGATGCTGGATCAGACAACTGAGTTGTAATTCTCCCTTCTACTTAATAAAGTTCTTCAAGTTTTCTTCCATATAATTGTGCACTTGTGAATGTTATTATTTGTGAATGCCATTCTATGTTCATTAGACATCTGATTCTGTAGTGTTTATGTTACAATATATCAAAATGCTTTGATGGTTCTTTTCTACTGTGTTTCTATAGGTACTCTTCAAGAGGGATAAGTATAGAGAGGAGTTGCAAGCTCTGTCAAGGGGGAGAAAGATCGAGCAATGGATTAAGCGGAAGTTCCAAGTTGGTCCTTTCATCTTTATATTATTTATTGTGCATAGAAGAAATCATTGAATTACTTTAAACTGTTGTTTTTAGGGTAGTTGCCAAACCTAGAGGGCTAGTCGATTGAAAAGATACTAGTTTTCCTAGAAACACCTGCTCATATAGGATATCGAGGCAGATCCCAAAGAGAAACAACACCCGAAAGTTCTCTTTCGGTCCACCACACTGCCTGCCCAATCAACATCAGTATATCCATGTAGTATCACATCTCTGGCAGTGTATCTCAACCCATTGAGTGATTGTGCGATGAAGGTATCTCAATAGATTCTTGGCACCAATCCAATGTGTGTGGTAAAGCTCAACCACATGTTGACTGCAAAACATATATCCAGACGGGAGCTCACTGAGAACATCAATGCTTCGATGAGTTGATGATACTCGGTAGCATTTTGGAAAACAGGTCCGGCAACACTACCGCTTAACTTCTTGAAGTCAAGCTCCAATGGGGTAATCACGGGCTTGCAGCCCACTATACCGAATCTCTCCAATATCTTCACCACATATTTTCCTTGAGATAGGAAAATCTTCCTTGGCTTCTGCCAGACTTCTAGTCCTAGGAAATAGTGCATCAGTCCTAGGTCCTTCATCTCAAACTCAGAAGCCAACTCCTTCTTACATTTGTGAATGAGAGGGTCTGCACCTGTCAGAAAGAGGTCGTCAACGTACAACACCAGTATGAGAGGTTTGTTATCTTCAACCTTAAAGTAAAGGTTAGGGTTGGCTTCACTCCTAGTGAATCCCAACTTCATAAAGTAGGTATCAATCCTCTCACGCCAAGCTCGGGGTGCTTGGTTCAGGTCATAGAGGGCTTTCTTCAACCTGCACACGTGAGATCCCTGATCATGAATCTCAAATCCTTCTGGTTGTTCCACATAGACTTCCTCTTTGATCGAACCGTGCAAGAACGTGGTCTTGACATCCATCTGATGTAAGTTTCATCCCTGCGAAGCAGCAAGGGCCATGATCAAGCAGATGGTGGTGTATTGGGCAACAAGTGCAAATATCTCGTCATAGTCTATACCTTCCTTCTGAGAGAAGCCACAAGTGACAAAACGAGCCTTAAACTTTTCACCACTTCCATCAACTCCATGCTTTATCTTGTAATGCCATTTCAAAGTGACAACTGTTTTTTCCTGGGGTCTGGGGAGCACATCCCAGACATCGTTCTTCATGATGGACTCATATTCCTTAGTCATATCATCCTTCCATACTTGATGCTTGACAACTTCTGCAAACAATGAAGGCTCCTTTTGAATGATCATGCTCATGATGGTTAAGTATCCCTGATACCTGGCCGACTTCTTACTTTCTCAAAAAGTCCCTCTAGGTGCAATGTGTCCTTTGGCATCATCAAGTGTCCCCCTAAGCCATGAAGGCCTCTTCCTAGAAGAGGAAGGCTTTTGCGTAGGGGGATCAATAGGATTCATAGGTTCTTCTACATCGGGCATCGTCTCATCTTCCTTTTCCTCTGGTTTCCTGGTGTTAGCTTCTCCATATTTCCGTAGTATAGGAAGATTGTCAACTTTGCTAAGAGCCATATCTTCGTCAAAGGTGAAATCATGGCTAATTTCAAATTCCCTTTGACTAGCGACATAGATTCTATAGCCCTTAGTATTTTTGCTATAGCCCACGAAGATTCTTTTCTTTCCAGATGCACCCAAATTATTCATTTTCTTTTTCGGCACATGAAAATAAACAGGACTTCCAAAAATTCTAAAATGTGATACATCAGGTTTCTTACCAGTGAACATCTCTTTGGGAGTCTTGGAATCCAATGCTTGATGAGGGCTCGATTTTGAACATATATGGCGGTATTTGCAGCTTCGGCCCATCGGAACTTCACAAGCCTTTGATCATGGAGCATAGCACAAACAACTTCCACAATCATACGATTCTTCCTTTCCGCCACACCCTTCTGCTCAGGAGTATATGGTGTTGTAGTCTCCCTCTTAATGCTATCCTCTTTGCAAAAGTCATGGAACTCATTGGATTCATGCTCAGTGCCATTATCAGTCCTTAAGATCTTGATCTTCTTTTCGGTTTGATTCTCAATCAAGGCTTTGAAGTGATGAAACCAGGAGAACACTTCATCCTTCTTTTTCAAGAAGTATATCCAAGTCTTGCGAGAATAATCATCTGTAAAAGAGAGATAATATAAATATCCTCCCAAATAATTCACAAGCATCATACCAGCTATGTCGGAGCGAACCAACTGCAATATATTAGAGGTCTCGCTATGGCTTGAGGGGAATGGGCCCCTTTTGAGCTTTCCTTCAGCACATCTAGGACATACACCTTCTTGCTCTAATTTGAACTTAGGCATCTCGGCCACCATTTGTCTCACATCGGGTAGAGCTTTATAATGAAGGTGGGCAAACCTCCGATGCCATAGTTCGGACTGAAGAGATGTGTCATAATTCATGGCACCCAACGGACTTCCTCCGACATGATATAAAGAGTCAACCCGAAACCCAAGAGCGAAAGAATCTTTGAAATTCTTTTTCCATACACGTACCTTGCTATCGATGAAGGCCACCTTGTAGCGTTTGTCTTCCATTGCCGAAATGGACACCAGGTTCTTTTTAAGATCAGGTACATATAGGACTTCTTGCAAATGAATTGTATTACCCTGATTCAATTGAAGAGAGACATTCCCTATGCCCTTCGGCGGGGAAGTGTGATGAGGACCCCATGAAGTCTTTAGGATTGCTTCAACAGTCTTCGGTGATTGCTCGTGCTCTTGCTCTTGCTTGGGCTTTGTCTTCACCTCAGCTCTGATACCATGTTAATTTATGGTATGTTCTATACTTACCGAAGTTTACTTCAATTTCTTCTTATTAGCCACTATTTAGGAATGACATAAACATAAAGTAAAATGCAGATAAAACATTAATAGATTGACATAAAACAAGCCAAGACAAGAGACACTAGATGTGGCGGATAGCCTAGGACAAACCCCAATATGGGGAAACCCTTTAATCAATTCTTCTTTAATCTTCAATAGTTCAACAGAGAGAAATAGTACAAATACATAAATCTGTAATTTATGACAGTCGCAGCAAACCCTAACCAACAAAGTCAAATCTGGTCAAACAAGATGAAATTCACCTCCAATATGCTTGGTCAATTTTCCAGTCATCTAGGCCTCCAACAGCAAGAAGAGGAAACCCATAAAAGTCCGAAAAACACAGTCAAACTGTAGTCAACACGCTACCACAAACTAGGGCAGTCAAGGCTGGTCAAACCAGAGGTCAGATTGCCTCGGTTTGCATGCCAAAAACTACAGCCTGCCTGGGAGAGGTAGGCACACCAAAACTGCACTCCTAAAAAGTCAACACTTGGTAAACGCTGGTCAAAACGTCTTGCTGCAGCTTCTGTGACCTTCTTTCTACGTTTCCCTGCGTCCTCCTTCCTTGCCCTTCTGCGTCCTCCTCCTTCCCATGTGTGAGCTTCTCTTCCTTGTGTGTAAACCCAATCAGCTAAGGAGAGAAGAATGTGTGAGAGATGAGATGAGTCAATAATGCCTCAACCTCACTTGTATTTATATGAAATGCTGAGCATGTGTGCCACACATTTAGCTGCTGGCCTACCTTGACAATTTGTCAGGTAAATACAAATAAATTCATATATGCATAAATACTTGTCGGAATCAGATGATCGTTAAATCAATCCTACACCTCTCGATGAGAAGAATGAAGGAAAAGTATCAACTGCCATAAATAAGATAACTCACATGGAGTTTGGCACTAGTTTCCAATTTTAACAGAATTCGACATGTTTGAATTGCATAATTGGATTGAACAATGTTAAGTTATGGTATGTTCTATGCTTAGAGAAATTTACTTCAATTTCTTCTTATTAGCCCAATGTCAATTCGTAGTTTAGCAATCACATTAACATAAAGTAAAATGTCGATAGAACACAAATAAATCGACAGAAGACAAGCCAAGATAAGAGACACAACATGTGGCGTCTAGCCAGGGAAAAACCCCAATGTGGGGAAACCCTTTGATCAATTCTTCTATATTCTTCAATAATTTAGCACAAAGAGAGAGAGAGATAGTACAATATCACAAACCTGTGATTTTATATCAACAATAATATATCAACAACCAACAAAGTCCAAGCTAGTCAAACATATCTTATTTGACCTCAAGTCAACCTTGAAGAACTCGATCTTCAACAACAAACATCGACAGCCCAAAAAAGTGTTTGGTCAATGGTCAAAACAACAGTCAACAAATTAGAAGCCTGCGGTTAGCCCTAACCAGTCAATGATGGTTAATGCTTTGGTCAACGTTGGTCAACGCAACACCCAAACAACAATGCACATGTTAACGCTTGGTCGACGCATCCTCTAGCAGCCCTGCACCTTGGTCAATGCAGCCTTAGAAACAATCAACATTGCCCTAAACAAAAATTTTGTCCTTCTTCTTGTGAGAGAGACTAGTCCTACGCTGGCCCAATAAGATTAGGAGAGAGAAGATGTGTGTTGAGATGATAGTGGAATAATGCCACAAGGTATCTTCCTTTTATATGAATCGTTGAGGTTAAGCTGGGGGTGCGCCACACACTTTATCTTGCTGGTCGACCTTGACAAATTGTCAAGTATTACAAATAAATTCATATCTCCATAAGTACATGTCGGAATAGGATGATTGTTAAATCAATCCTACACCTCTCGATGAGAGAAATCCAAGAAAAATATCAGCTGCCATAAATAAGATGTCCCACGTGGAGCTTGGCCCTAGTTTCCAATTTTAACAAACAAACATATTTTGATTCTGAGGATGAAATAAACCTATGGGAATCCCTTCTACCTCTGTATATGTTTCCTCAGACCCATTCTTTTCCCGATTTAGTTATCTGGGGCCAATCCAAGTATAATCCTTTACAAAGAATAGTGGTAGCTCAGAATGGAGACATTCTGATATCTATCATTGCAGAAACCATTAATAAAATGCTTCTCATACTTGAGAATGACTCCCTTAGCTTTTTCTCCATTGCAACCTTAACTTATATCATAAGTTGAATTTCCCTCAGAGAGCTCAAATTTTTGAGATCTTTCTCCCTGAAGATGCCGATCTCCCCAAAAAGAATCCTCCTTATCCAACATCTATGTTCCTTGAGAGAGCCAAACACATGATTTCCCTAATTTCCTGCTTGTTTGGCTACCAATCAGACCAATGGGTAGATGAAGCTATCCTAGGCTATCCGTCAATTTTTTCCAAAGAAAATAAACCTACCTTCATGTATAACTACAGTCAACTTTTGGTTGAAGCTATGCATGAGAAATTGATGAACATCACTACTAAAGGAGTGTTTAAATACTCCTTTGTGCTATTTCATATGTTTATTTTTCAGCAGGGAGACAGGTTACCGATTGTTTTGCACAAGCAGGATGATTAGCAAGAGAATCAAGCAGTCACACAGTGGACCTCATTGATTAGAAAGAACTCAACTGAGTTCACATTTTCAGACTTCATAGACTGTTTCATTCACCTAGTTGCACAACTTCTCAACAGTCAGAGTGAATCCAGGATCAATACAAAAATCAAAAGGATCCAGCATCTCAATGATCAAGTTAGAACATGAGACTAGTATCTTTACCAAAACTACACAGAGATCAGAGTATATGGCTGCAAATTAGCTCCATATAAGTTGCCCAAATATGTTCCAATGAAAATTTTCTCTCTGGAATATATTAGGAAAATGATGAATATGGATGAGCTTCATTTCATTTCAGGGAAGAGGAGATCATAGTTCAAGATAAAGGCACATGTAGGATCATTCATTTGTAACACATGATCAATAGGTTTAAAAGCAGATGCCATATTAGAACATATGGGTTTCCACCAAGCTTAACCTGGTCTTATTACCCATTCAACATTATTTTAGACTTAAGGGTGGAACTCAAAACCACTCCTTACAATCATACACCTAGACCAGAGATTGAGAAGTTCAGAAATCAAGAACAATGGGAAGAGAATACTCTTCAAGAAGCAGAAGAATAGGGTTTACCTCCTTCTACTCTTCAAACTCCAAGTTTTCAAACCAAGCAAGAAAATAAACCCAGAGAAGGATCATTATCATCGGCAATTGGAGAAAAGGAATTCATTTACTATCAAAAGAAATCAAGGACTGAATCCAAGGGCACTACTACTACTACTACTACTACTACTACTACTACTACTACTACTCAGGGTCAGAAGGAGCCTATCATCATCAATTTGGATGATTCACAGGTTTCCATAGGGACATAAAAACCTGTAATTACTACTCCTTCTTCTTCTTCTACTTCACAGAATTTGTTAGAGATCACTCAATCTGCAGGACCAAGTGAAACAAAGGAGTCAAATGTCTTCACTAATTTCCTTGAAATTAAGCAAAAGAATAAAAGTTGAAAGCAAATGTTTATGCACAGTTTTGGAAGCAGACTTCTACTTCACAACACATGTTGTTGACAACATTTGACAGCGAGAAGGGAAGAATGCAAATGGATTTTCTACAAGCTCAAGTGCCTTTTCCTAAAGGTTCTTCTGATTACAAGAAAACTATATTTTCTTTTGATGCTAATCAGATACATCGAATTGATCAATGGACATGCATATGCATCCTTGTGAGATGTTGTTCTCAACCATGACCAATACTGCAATGTCATTGTCAAAACTTAAAACTGCTTTGTCAAATGTGTAGTCACAATTGAAGATTGAGAAAATATCATCTTTAGTAAAGGATAACAAGGGAAAGTCATTAGAGGACATAGTAATTAAAATTGGATATGAACCTATTGATGTCAAAGTTTTTAAAGATCTTATCAAGAAGGAGAAGACATATTGTAACATTGAGGAAGCAGTTGAAGCTGGCTTCGATAGAGGACCCCTAGACCAAGGAGATAACAAAAAGTGCACAAGGAATAAATGCTCAAACTGATAATTGAACAGAATGTACATATAAATAATATGGAGGAGAAAATTGAGAAATTTCTTAATGAAAAAGAAAAATTTACTCAGTTAGCCATAGCTCCCATCACAACTCTTCTTATTACAGTGTCTAGAACAAGAGAGGAATCTACATCAGCCACATCAGAATCTACATCAACACCATCAATTGTTGATTTGGGGTAGCATCGGATGTGCTTTAGCCACGAAATTTGGTGGAGAGGTTGTGGCACATGATATCTCCAATACCCAGAAAAGGTTTGGGCAGATTCTAAACAGATAAGGAGATATTAAAATAATTAATATTTTTAATGGAGTCCCTAAGTCTAAACTTAGGGAAAAAATATTAATGTGTATTAATATGAATCTGTGTTAGAATGGTCCAAAAGACATGGATCAAGCCAGATACAATTTTAGTCGTTGATTAGGGACTTAATTTTGGTCGTTGAGATGTCAACATGAAAAGTATAAGAGGAGGCTTGAGGGTCACTTGGAGAGTACACTAGAGTGATCAGTCATTGTATTCTCTAGAGCAGGGTTTGCTAAGAGAGATAGAATCAGTGATCGAGAGAGTAGTTGAGGGGCATTGAGTACAAAGAGACAGAGAGGTAGAGATAGTGTCGGGACAACAGCAGAGCAGCTAGAGAAAGACACACAGGGGCAGCCAGTGCTCACACAGAGGCAGCGAAGTGCTGCACAGAGAGGGGCCAGCGTAGCTGACGCAGAGGCTCCTAGAGTTGACGCAGGGCCTCCTGGGGCTGACACAGGCCAAGAAAGGCTGATGCAGGGCCAACACTAGGCTAGGAGAGGTAGATGCAGTCCAGATTGGGCAGACGCTGGGGTTTCAGGGGTAGATTGGTGCTGAGTAGCTGATGGAAGGATTATCTAGGGTTTCAGCTAGTAAATTTTTCTGAAACGGAGAGTTATTACTGCTAAGGAAATTCTCTGTTGTGTAGGTAAATTATGGCACCTAGATTGTACTCTGATATTTCTTAATAAGAAAACCCTCAAATAGCTGCACCAGTTTTCCCACATTGCGTTTTTCTGGGGACATTGGTCCAAAAATAATGGTGTCATGTGGTGTGTTTGTTCTTGTTTCTTTTAGTTGTTGATCTGTAATATGCTAAGCATGCATTGGTGTTTATTTTCAATATTTATTGTGTAAATAACTTGTTAAAGAAAAATAACAAGTAGGTAGGAATAAATCAGAAAAAGTGCATGAAGGGTTTCTAAACTTAAACTTAGAAACTTCAACATGGTATCAGAGTGTGATTGCAGATCATAGGAGGACTAAAAGACATCAGCCGAGTGGAGCAATAGTAGTAGAAAATAGTTGTCTCGAGGTGACAGAAGCTGTTTCTAGCAGCATAGAAGCCAAGAAGTGTGACGCAGAGCCAACTAGAGCCACATAGAAGAAGCTGAGAGGTGCGTAGAGCCTCAGAGAGGCCAACGTTGCTGACACATAGGGCCAGAGGGATGATGCAGGGCATCCCAGGGCTGATGCAGACCCATATGGGGTGACGCAGAGCCAGCGTGAGGCAGAGAGGGGCTAATGCAGTTCATAGAGAGGCAGTTGCTTGAGTCTAGAAGGCTGTAGAAATATTGCAAAGTGGAGCTGGTGAGGTACTGTAGTTAGAACAATACCTGACAGAGCAGGGCCAGAGGAGTTTTTACCGAGCGTTTCTAGCCGAGGAACATGGATCAACAGTGCAGTTGCACAAGATGATCAGAGTAGGGGGCATCTCAATAAGCGACAGAAGGATTTCTAGGAGGGAAATTAGGACTCAGAGGAGTCGAACAGAGAATTTCCAGGAGTGAAGTAGAGGAGCGTCATGGCACTACACGAGGTAAGAGACCAGGATAGCCTGGACGGAGCATCAAACTTTGCATTCTAGAAGGCTAGAATCTTATCAGTGCTTGACAGGAATCGTGTCAAGAACTTCGCCTTGAAGGTTATAGCTATCCCAGTCGACCCCAATGATAACGACAAGTACGAAGAGGCGATGGTGAGGGCCAAGTGCATTATCCTTGACGGGGTCAAGGATCATGTGGTACCACATATAATTGAGAAGAAAACGACAGTTGAGATGTGGGAGGCTCTCAAGAACCTATACCAACATACTTTTGTGCAGAGAAGAATGTTGCTCGAGAACTAGATGAGGTCATATTAGATGAAGAAGGGTCAATCAATTGACACCTTCCTTGGAGGATTGAATGAGATCCAAGACCAGTTGACTACTATAGGAGCGACATTGGATCAAAAACTTATGGTGAGGACAACCTTGAATGTTGTCTCAAAAGATTGGGATGTGTTTGTCCAGAGTATCCTGGGCAGAGGGACTCTCCCACCCTGGGATGAGATGTGGGCAACTCTTCGCCAGGGAGAGATTAGACGATAGTTGAAGAAAGTTAGCAGTAACAAAGGGATCAAGGTCAAGTAGGAGGAGGAGGATGTGGCCCTAGCATCTGAGGGAAAGCAAGAGAAGCGGAAGAAGAAAGATCTCTCCAAGATCAAGTGCTTCCACTGTGGGGAGATGGGTCAATATGTGACCCAGTGCCCAAGGAAGAAGAGTAAGGGAGAGTCTTCCGAGACTAAGGCAGCGTCAGCACGAGCAGAGAAGGAAGTTTTGACAGATGATGACTGTGCCATGAGTGCACACATGCCACTTGAGTGGAAGGGGGGAGACATTGAGCTGTAGTCAAGTGGACTACATGTGATGAGGGGCAAGACCCTCAAGGTACCCAACCTCTTGGATTAGACCTTGCTACGGGAGCCCCGATGAGGTGTAGCAGGATTGGCTAATTGGGTAGGGACAGATGCGGATGAAGCAACGAAGAGAGCTACAGTGCAGGAGTCCCAAGACAACACAGAGCTAGTAGGTTGTAGTAGTTCGAGAGGCATAGGAGTGTTGCACTAGTGCAAGACAACACAGAGAGGTGTGCAACGATGCGAGACGCAGGGAGTTGTTGCAACAGTGCAGAGGTCAGAGAGGGAGCACTTGTCAGTGATAGAGGGAGCTTCAGCATCAGTGGGTGTCTCTAGCCCAACAAGGAGGTTAGTTGGGAGATCAGTTAATTACTTCTCAGTAACTGAGTTGCAGTGCAGTAGTGGGCAACACAATGCAACATGATGAGAGGAGGTGCCGTGCAGATGCAACGCTGGGAGGAAGGACCAACAATAGCACAGATTCAAAGGGAGCTATCGTACAAATGTAGCAGTGGTAGTGGCAGAACCATGGGCAGCAGTACAGGAGGCAACAATGCAGAGGATGTTAGGCAGGAAGGCCTAGCATCAACACAGGTACCGATGTCAGATGATCAGAGTAATACATAGTGAGGAGTATTGCTAGAGCACAGTCCTGCTAAGAGGGAGTGCTTATTTGGGGTAGCATCAGATGTGCTCTAGCCACGAAATTTAGTGGAGAGGTTGGGGCACATGAGATATCCAATACCCAGAATCTGTGTATTAATATGAATATGTGTTAGAATGGTCCAAAAGACATGGATCAAGCCAGATCTAATCTTAGCCGTTGATTAGGGACTTAATCTCGACCGTTGAGATGTCAACAGGAAAAGTATAAGAGGAGGCTTGAGGGTCACTTGGAGAGTACACCAGAGTGATGAGTCATTCTATTCTCTAGAGTGGGGTTTGCTAAGAGAGATAGAATCAGTGATCGGGAGAGCAGCTAAAGGGCATTGAGTATAGAGAGACAGAGAGGAAGAGATTGTGTCAGGATAGCAGCAGAGCAGCTAGAGAAAGAGACGCAAGAGCAGCCAATGCTCATGTAGGGCCACGCGGAGGCAACCAAGTGCTGTGCAGAGCATTAGA
>APFE031374874.1:0-19216 GCA_000404065.3 Pinus taeda
ACCTCAAGGATCCTGCCCCTCCTCCTTGGGACGATCACTCTATATCGCCCCACCTCCTACCTGAAGGTATGGCTGCATGTGATCCCTCAGCCCTCCTGGCTCGAAGTTTCCCTCTATTGCAGGTCTCTACATGAGTAGATGTCTCTACTTGATCTCCACTCAGCTTCCCCTGTTGTGGCTGCTCCACAACCTCCTGAAGCTGTTGCACCAATCGTGGCTCCTCCACAATCGTCTGAGACTTCGTCTAGCGCTACATGTTGGGAGGTAATATATTCTCCCTCTCAACCACCAAATCTCTCACCTTTTCCTTGCTCCTTAAGGCTTTGCATGCATCTTGTACCTCAGGTGCATATAGGTTCTTGGCTAGCACACCAATCTATTTCCACTTTCCTGCCATCACGAAATTTTCTAGAAAAAGAGCTGATTTTAAATCAGCGATATCTCCCTCATCTGAACTCCGATTCAACCAATTTTTTATTTTTTTTATTTTGGGTATTTTTCTGCAAAGAATCCAAATACGCTATTTGTTTCTAAAAATTTTGTACATAAATTTTTAGATCTGCTCTGCAAACTCTCAGCCCAAAACGCAAAACTTTGAAATCTCCTCTTCTTGTATATTGTTCTTCCTTGATAACCTGTGTTTTGATACATGTAGAATTTTTTCTACAAATCAGCTAGTTCTAATACCATGTAGAAATTTCCCACCTATAGATCACCTGCTAATGCAATGTACTAAAGCAAAACAATTGATCTACTTCTACAAACAATTTAGCGGAAGCTTAATCAACCATGAGCAACATCAAGCATGAACACATATCACTGATAAGAAGGAACCAAACACACATAACACAGAAGATATAACCAGGGGAAAGCACCAGCCTAAAACCCCATCTCTGTATTATCATACAAGTGGAAATATAGTTTGGATTACACAAAGCCTTACCTCCGAAGCTATCCATCTCTCAGTACAATCCCTCTGCTACTCATAGACAGTCAAAGGCTTCTCACAAACCTTTTCCTCTACCCTCCAAACCTCCTATTTCTATGCACAATTTTTCCTGGGTCCTCCGGTTGCAACCTGTGTGGTTCTCACCTCACACACAACACTAACCTCTAAAATAACTGCACAAACCTAAATGAGATAAATCCTCATCATGGATGAGCTTCCTTTATAGGAAAAATATTCATCCAACTGATAGTACATTGTCCCTTCTCTGATCTCAATTGGGTCTCTGTCAGAACTGACATGCAACAATTATCCATGAGTGAATCCTTAGTTATCTAAAATACTGGGGCTCCCCATGGAGACACACTGGGACAAATGTAATTTTTATCTAGCAGTTCCTGTAACTACATTTTTAATTTTGTCAACTTAGGTGTACTCATTCGGTAGGGGGCTCGAGATACCAGTGCTGCCCTTGGTATCAATTCAATAATAAAGTCTATGTCTCTCTTAGGTGGCAGTCCGGGAATTTCTTCTGGAAAAATATTAGCAAATTCTTGTATTACAGGGATGTTGTCCAAAGTGGCTGTTTTGTTTTTCGAGTCAGTATAGCCCACTTGGATGGCATAAATCTGACACCCCTTCCTAATGCACTTAGCTAACTGAGAAGCAGTTATTGGTTGAACCTGCATAGGTCATTTAATCCCTTGAATTTCTTGCCTAGCCCCTAGCTCATCCCTATAGTAAATGGTCTTGGTTTTGCAGTTTACTAGGGACCAATGTCTTTCCAGCCAGTCCATACCAATAAGAACATCATAAGAGCCAAGGGGAAGTACATTCAGATCTGCTCTTATTGACTGTCCTGTTACTTTTAAGGAGCAGTTATCAACCTTGGCCTGGACTCTTCACTTTGCCCCTGTAGCCAACTGTACTAACCATGGGTTCCTAAACTTAACTGTTTGCAATTTACATTGCTCCACAATCTTGGGACTAATGTAACTTAATGTGGCTCCTGGATCAATTAAAACAGTGATAGTAAGGTCTGAACGTTTACCTTCAAATTCCACCATGCTCGGCTAGTACTCCACCTATTGATCCTCAAGAGCCACATTAATCCTTGGCAATCTACGTCCCACGTCACCGACTGTTGATGCTTCATGGATCTGGGAAATCTGTTCAGCTCCTTTTCGCAATGGGTAGTTTTTGACATAATGAGGCCCACCGCAACCCCAGCACTGCACCAGGAGTCTTACTGCCCCTTCGCTGTCAAATTTTCCAGATGGTTCATTAATTCTTGACTCACCCGTGGATTTTGTTCTGAGGGGGTTTTTCTGTGAATTTCTGCTGGCTTGCCCTTTTGCCAGGCCCTTACTACGTCCATCATGGTTACCTTTATTATTTCCAGCCAATTTGTTGTTTCTCCTATTAGCCCACCTCTTGCCCGAAGCCTCTCCCTTTTGCTTACTTTGCTGGTAACAAATCCTGTCTTTGCATATTACTTCGTCCATTGTTTTCGGATTGTTAAACTCAATCTGTTCCCTCATATTCAAGGGCAAACTGCTAAAAAACCTCTATACTTTAGCCTTCTCCTCCTTGATATAGAGTACATAACGAAGTAATGATGTAAACCGGGTAATAAATTCGTCCATGGTCTGCTGTCCCAAATGCAAATCATGGAACTCCCTTGCCTTTTCGTCATAGAATTGCTCCGTCAGGTACCTTTCTTTGAAATATTTCTGGAATTTGTCCCAAGTAACATTTTGCTCACTTACTCCTTTGACAATTTTAACTTCCTCCCACCATAATGTGGCCTTTCCTTGCAGTTGGAAAATGGCTAACCGGGCCTTGAGGTTGTGGTCATATTCGTACAGCTAGAAATATTTTTTCATGTTGATCAACCATGCCTCGGCTACTTCCTCTTGTTCTCTGTCAAAGTGTGGCAGTTTAATCTTACGGAATTCTCCTTGCAATTCTATTTGTTGCCTCTTTGATGTCTGCTGCTCGGAAGCGTTATCAAATCATTCTCCCCGCTCTTCATCCCTTTCCCCTGACTCCTCTGGTTCTGTGTGGTGGGTTTGCTCTTCCGACAAACCTTGTTGTTCGGCACTGGGATTCAACGGTTGTTGATTTTGTTTGTCTGAAAGACTCTTTAAAATTCTTTCCTACTCCATGGTTCATCTAGCGTTGTCCTCCCGCAAATGGGCCATTTCGTTTTTCAGTTCCTGTACTATCTCCAATATTGCTAAATTTGTGCTGCGGGTCTCCTCCCCAAGTTGTACCCATAATTCTGGGCTACCCCCAGGGTCTGTTGCAGGTCCTTGGCCTGCCACAAACCTATGGGGAGCACTGCTCGTCCTTCTCATGTTAGCTGTCTTCCGGTTCCCCCCACTCTTAGCCTAAGAACAGAACCAAAATGAAAATTAACATATTAACTGCTTCCTTTGAATGTAAAAAGAATTGCAATTGCAAAACATGTAAAAATTGTCTTTGTCTCTTTGGTTTCTAGTGTTTATCCCAGAGGCCACAGTTGTTGGAACCTTGGCTCTGATACCAATTGTCATGAATCCCACGGTAAATTTTTTTTTAACCATATAAGTAACAATCACAAAATTCCTAACCACTATACTTAGTTGAATGCTTGGCAAATTGATGGTTTGCGATATGTCTGCCCGAATGACCGTGGCATGTACATTTACTGCATACAGGTGACAGGCCTGCAGTTCACACTTCTACGTAATCTTAGCATAATGTATTGCATTTAGGTCCTGGGTAACGACAGGTCCAAAGTCTGCACCTACCACCCGTTTGGTTGACACGTAACCCTCTGTCCTTTAAATGATTTAGGTGTTTATAGCTAGCAGTACAGGGATTTTATGTTGTTTCAATATATGTATATGTAATTGGGTGGCTGTTTACATAGTTGAGCATTTACTTACTTGTACCACCCGGGGCATGTGGCATGGGCAACACCCAGCTGCCACCTCGGGATCCTCTGAGCATTGACGGCTTGGAGTCAGGCAATTGATCCAACGGGCACCATGGTTGTTCGCCGACTTACTCTACCCTTGGCGCCGTTTCAGGAGACTCATTTCCTCACAGAAAAGTTCTGGAACTTGCTCTGCTCTCTGCCTGGGCGGAGGGCTTGACCCTCGATGGGTTAGGGATTGAATGCAACAAACCCTCATCCGAGGCTCCTAACTACTCTACCTCCAGAACCCATCGCCAGGTAATTACCACCCCGCTCTTTTCCTGCACTAGTTGTCTGTTGTTTTCCAGTTTCGGTTTGCGGATACTCTCATTTTGTACAGGCTAGATGATACAGATTTTGATCATGGTGCATGACTTGCTCGCAGGTACCCTTACTCTGACTATCAGGGTTGCAGGTGGCCTCAGCGGAGAGATGGGCAATAAGACTTTCACCTTTCCCGGGTATGATGGAATTTCTTGTGCTAAAATTATAGAAGTTATTTCTATCTCTTGGTATATAGGCCACTGCACCTGAATGTAATTACTACTCGTGTGCACACTGTTAGATGTTCCTGTCTTGGGTCCATAGTTCGGGGTGTTTTAGTTTACATATATGAGGTTGCGATCCTCGAGTTCGCTTTGCTGAGCCTCCTTGGCTATATGGTTATTTTTTTAGCTGGATTTAAAATGGGTGGTCTGAGTTGTTACCCATGACCCGGACCCGTTTTCATGGTTCAACCTTCCTGAAGTACCATGCCTACATGCACTCTGTTTATTTGATTTCCAGACTTGCATCTGAACATGGACATTTGATTGAAATTCTTAATACGTATTAAGGCTCCCATAAATGGTTCATTGCTTAGATTTCTAGAATTCGAACTATTTGTTAGAGATGTTTTTCTCCCTAAATTTATGACATTGTACAGCCGTTTGAATAGAAATATGGTTTTTGTTCCTGGTTAAATGTTTCAATATACATATGTATGCATGTTCTTTTCTTTCGGGTTTGACGGCTCAAATGTATATACGTGTATGCATGTCCAACTTCTGGCTTATTGTTTATTGTCTCAATTATATGTATAGATGTGTATACAATCTCTGGTTTAACATCTCACTTGGATATACATGTATGCATATTAACTACTGATTCAATTGTTACACCTGATATCTTGGTCCTCACAGTCATGAACATATTCATGGTTAATTCTACCAGATAGATTACAGTCTTTATTTCTCTTGTTCATTTGAGGGTTTCAAGGTTAATTTCTGACTCTTGCCACGCCTGTGGTCTCACCCTGCATCTGTGCGGCCAAAGTCGAACCCATCCCATGGGTCCAACCTGGACCGGAATTTCCTAGGGTGGTGTATATGATACATCCCACTGAACTGGTGACCCTCCTATGTCTGTGTCAGGGATCTCTTAGGCGTGGAAAAACTGTTATTTATTCTCGCTCTTCCAACAGAGGGAGTTATTGGTTCCACTCACCATTCCACTTATCAGAGTACACATATTTGCCATCTAACAGCACACACGCAGACTCCAACGTTCCAGTTATTGACCCCAGGGAAGCCTTCAAGGGATCCAACCGGTTTTTTGTTTTTTTGAAAATAACTATCGAAGGCTTAGCCTCCTTCGGCACATGGCAAGGGTTATTGATGTTCTACGGACTCTATTATCACTGCTAGGTGTTAATTTAGTCCTCGCTCAGGCTTGTATGCCAAGAGTGTTAACAGGACAAATTAAACAGTTCTTCCTCCCGGCCCTACAGCCATCCTACATTTATGGACAGTCCGATTACAGTTAACAACTATGTATGGGCTGTAGCACCCCTAGCATTACCTACCTTTGTGTGGACTCCAGGATTTCCCAGCCCACTATATTTTTTAAAGAAAATAACCATTAAATAACAACAGGGAAATATTTCCTATATAAAAAGAAACAGAGAATCATTAATAATCAACAGGAAAGCACATCCTATGAGTATCTGTATTTTCAGTCCACACAACTTTTGTGATAACAGCAAGCTCTGGATCTTTCCTAACAGTGATTTGTTAATTCTATCCAGTTCGTCTACCTTGCATGAATTACCTACAAGTATTCACTCACTTACCTACATCGATGTAACTTACGAATGCTCCAGAAGCTAAGCCTTCACTGCTCTCCTGCTTCCAATATTCCACCCAACCTTGAGATTTGTCCTCCGGGACCAAAATCTCCCCCCGAGCTCTCGCCGGGCCACTACCCTCAGCAAGACACTGCACATCCGTGCTGGGCTATCTGGTCATCACCAGACTTAGCCTCTTCTCTTTTCTGTGTATTGTATTTTTTCTCTGCCTGTCCCAACAGCACAGAAAACCCCCTCCCTGCTCCCCTTTCCTCGTTAGGAAAACAGTTAGGGTATTTTGGATACACACAACAACCACCTTTTGGTAGTTGCCAACTTTTCAAGAAATATTTATTTTTATTTTTTAAATAAAACATAGGAAATATTATTAAATCCAAACTAATAGTAACAGTCATTTCAGTTTACCATTTACTGTAGTAAAATAAAATATTTACATTTAACCTGGGGCATCACACATCTTAACTTCGTATTAACCAAGAGCCTAGAGGGATCAAATTTCTTATGGCACAAACATCTTTTAGAGTGAAAAGAGATTTCATCCCTCTCAAAGCTTGATCTGAATTAATATAAATCTAAACTCCTTAGTAAAAATAATGAAATTTAATATAGAAAAGACGGTAATGAATTGTATTTCAAAATATTTTATATAGCTTTAATAAAATAAATGTGTTAAATATATAATATTGATTGTATGAATTGAAATATATATATATATATATATATATATATATATATATATATATATATATATTATTACAATTTTACATATTACAATAACATTTAAAGTAAAATATATATTAAGAGTGTATTTAATGTTTATCTTATTAATTCTTGAGGGTCTTGGATACAGGGTGATTAGGTGTTCTATTAAGGCACTTCTTGATTGTTGAAGTTCACCCGTTCAATTCCCCGCCCCGATCAGGGCGATATTTGGGACGATGTATTCAACATGATGAAGATGTAGTCCTACCAAACTTTTAAAAAATTGTTTTAACCTATTAAGTGTTAAACTAGATATAACTATTAACCTTTACAATAAAAGAAATCCAATCAACTAAAAAAAACTAGAAATTTTAAATATAAATTTAACATATCATAATATTATGTTTATTTGAAAAGTGAATATTGTAAATAACGATATTAAAAAATTACAATGTTTAATGTTATTAGTAAGTAAATATTTATATAAAAAGTATATAATGAGCGAGATGGGTGATTCTTTTCGTGTTAACATATATTTTTTTGAAATAAAAATAGAATATTTTCTAAACAAAAAAATATTGTTTATAGAAAAAAACAAAAATAAATATATATGTTTAGATTATTTTATAAAAAAACTATTATAACTTAGTATGAAAGAGACGTGATAAAAATATTTCATTCTCATTCTTTACTATAAATAAAAAAAAATGAATGCTCATGTAAAGTAAATTTTCTATCAACGTTAAAGAAAAACTGTATATTTTCACTTTTTAGTATGAGGAAGATGTATAGTTATTTTAATTCTTAAAAATAATTCAATGTAGGAATTATATAAGCTATTTGAATATCCATGTTAATTAAATTATTTCGAACATCAACTTCATATAAATGCATATACATAAAAACAAATTTAAAAAACTTATATGTTGTAAATAATAATAATAAATATTGAAATGTTTAAATAGAAAGTAACTGAAAGTATAAATTTTTTATTACATTCTAATAAGATGAAAAATGTGTAAGTTATTCAATTCTTAATTTAAATTAATATACTACATTTAAGAATATTAACAATAATAAAAGAAAATCAATGTGAGTTGTAAATAAAATATATAAATTAATATACTGCATTTAAAAATATTAAAAATAATAAAGGAAAATCAATGTGAGTTATAAATAAAATATATCAATATACATAGTAAAGTAATATTAAGGTGTATCAAATATATCAATATATCAAAATAGTATAATTTGTAATACTAAAATGTTAAAGAATATATTTTTAATGTTAAAGTTACCTACTTCACATGGGTTTTCATTCTTTTAGGATGCTATTTTTATTATTCCAATATTCAAATGTTAAAGAATATATTTTTAATGTTAAAGTTACCTACTTCACATGGGTTTTCATTATTTTAAGATGCTATTTTTATTATTCCAATGCAATTATTGCATAGGAGGACGCATTTTTGTTTAGTCATAGTTTTACATCATGAATAATGCTCTTTGGTGGGGTATCCTAAAAAAAATGCTTTTTACTTTGTCTTTTTCTTTATTTTGAAATTCAAGATACAATGTCATTTCATTACACACAAATATTACAAGCCATATATTCCTTGTTTGCCTATATTAATGTTTCTATCTCTCTCTGCTTCTAATCCATCTCTTTGGTATTTCCCTCTCGCTCACAAGTTCTCTTAGCAATCATTTTCATATTCATCATATTCTCAATTTCAATCACACAGTCATCTTCTCTCACCCTTTTTCAAAAAGTAAGACTGTCATTTCCCCAGATTATTGTAAATATTCTTTTTTTTTTATCGCAATCAAAAAACAAGAACATTATCTGTGTATAGACTGATATTTTTTTTAGCAAATGGAAATTTAAATGACAAGGATATCGTCACATGGTGGCAGAGTTGGTTAAGACTTGATTAACAAAACAAACAAAAAAACAATTGCAACCCTAACCGTTTCTTTTCTTTTCCCCAACTGTGGAATGGTTTAGGGTGGAGGAAAAAGAAAAGGAGCAGGGAAACTGTGCTGTAGAGGACAGGCAGTGAGGAAAGGGGTAGCTTACCACGTCTGGTGAGGATCAGATGGTAAGAGCGCAGAGCGCTGCAACTAGCTAAGACTGTTGTCTTGGAGCAAGCTAGGGGGGAGATTGGTCTTGATAGACAGTCTCAAGGACGGGTAGTAGACTAGCTGCGGAAAGCAGTGGTGATCATAATCGTGAATAGAGAGGAGAAGAGTTTTACAAATGATTACTCAGGTACACGACTTTAACTCAAAACTAAGGAAAAAGATTTGCTTATTGTCTGTGATTTTACAGATCCTTCAATTAATGAGGAAGGGATCATCTGTAGGAAGGTCAGACAGTTTTTCACTTTAACTGAAGTCTGGAAAAAGTAGTTATATGTTATACTATTGGAAAATGTCGATTAGATGACTCTATAGTTTATCTGCCCCTGTTAGGAGAAACCTTCCCTTCTCACAGAATTTTTCCCTTTAAATGAAAATGGTAAACAAGCTCGGCGGAGGCACGTTTAGGCTTGTTCTAGGAAAGGGCCGAGAAAAGATTATAAATTACAGGTTATGACTTAAAGAATAGAACTTGAGGATAGTGAAAACCTTGGTAGGATTTACGAAAGGAAGTTAGCCGCCAGAGAATGCATTGAAAATTTATAAAAACAGTCAAGAACTGTGTTAAGTATAGGCAGACTTGAAATTAGGAAAATTAGTGAATTAATACATTCAGTAAAAGTCCTGTGTAGTTGACATTACGGATCTTGAGGGAAAGGGATGAAAGCCATTACAGTCTCGGCATGCTGGGAAACACAGTTGGTTATCGAAAGGTAATTGCACTCTCAGGTATAGCTTAACCAGGAAATTATTCTGGAAACAATATAGATAAGTGCAGTGGTCCTGTGGGATCATTATCCTTTTACCTGCTTAAGAATTCTGTGGAATGCATGAAAACAATTTGCAAGTAGAAGAAATGATTCGTATAGAAGTAAATAACAATGCAAGGGGTGTGCAGGCTAGGGTTAGGGTTCGAACTCATTCGAAGCCAGTGGCCGTGGGTAGAGGACTCGGTAGTCAAACCCGGCAGCCAAGGAACAACCATCCAAGGAGAATAACTCTGGCGGTAATACCTGTAGCCGGGGTTGTGGCATAAGCTCTCAAAAGAGGTATAGAAACCACAAATTTCCAGAGTACTCGATACTAGGCAGCATACCCACAATTGCAGGGAAATAATAAGAAAGTGAGAAATATGTTGTAGGGTAGGATATGCTACAGGTATATAAACTGCCAACCTTGAACAAGAGTTCGAGAAATTGAAATCCATCATAATACAAACAACCCATTGAAACATGTAAATATTCAGAATATGTTGAGTACAATAGAACCAGTAAAGAAACTAGGTAAATCTTCGCATCAGTCCTGACTGCATTAATTGAGGACGCGAAAGCAAAAACTGGGTATATTATATATATATATATTATATATATATATATATGAATGAAATAGCAGTAATTCTGGAAACAACTCTAAGCACATAATACTTAAAACCACTGTCCATAGAGCCATGCCAAAATGGCAGAATAATTAAACGACATAATTCATAAAACCCTCATTGTCATCGAGATGCAGGAAGGAAACAAATTTACATAATTTATGAGCAGGAGCAAGCTCTAACATAATCTACAGCGGTAATTACTTCATGCTCATAGTTTCCCCCATTTTAAACAAAGAGACACCATTAAAATTAAAGGAATCCAACCTATTCTAGATTGGCAGAATCCGACTGCGGCACAAGCGTCTCTAAGACGTAGACAGTAAAAGAAAGGGCACGCCTTAAGAGTCTCCCATAGACTAAGGAAGCTCTTACCCGAAAACTGGAAGAACTCCTCTGTTGACCCCCTTTGCCAAGCAAGTTGCGCCAACTCCAAAATCCCTCATCCTGCGTAGCAAATTTAGTCACCAGAGTAAAGAAAAAATGTGATTAGGTTACCTGACAAGCAAGGAACGCCTCCACTCACAAAGTATTGAGGAAAGACAAAGAAAAATAAAAATAAAAGAGCAGAATATCAGCTGGAAGAGAAACCATATAGCTCACCTGTAGATGGTTTCGACACACTGCCAGGCCATATAACAGAACCCGTGCTGAGTTACCAAATAGCACTGTGGAAAACAAAGGCCGCATGAGGGTAAACCGCACTAGAGAAAAATGCCAGAACAAATGAACAAACAAACTCTTCGCAGCTAGAGTTGAGGTAAGACCTGGAAATGTCACCACCGTTGGATCATGAAGGAGGTTACAGCACTGTCAATCTGGGTGGAGATCCCGAGCGGGGCTGGGGTGGCCAAACGGTCCACCAGACAATGTATACGGTAGCACAGTTGTCAAAAAATCAGGTAAGCGACCTCATATCAAAATAAATGTGAAATCTGGCAAAGTAGCTTGTAACCAAACTAGCGCCCAGAGTGTTAATTACATTAATAAATGACCTTACAACTGTATTCCTAGAGTTGCGGTAGGATCTAGGCTAGTGTACAATAGGCCAGTTGGATAAATATAAGAAGACTCGTCATTTAATTCGATAGGAAATAAAAAAAAAATTTGGGACGGAGTCATTACAAGTGGTATCAGAGCTAAGTTGCAAAACTGTGGCGTTTGGGCATTGGAAAAAAAAAAAAAAAAACAGACAATAGAGTGTATATTGCAATTTTTTTTTTTTTAATCCCTAATGTGTAAAAAGGAATAGCTAATGTGGTAATCGTCTGTTGTTTCTTGTTGTGGTAAGCACAGGGAAACTGAAGAATTGGCAGCATGAGGAGAACAGACAGTGTGTCACACAGGTTTGTGGCGGGTCAGGGACCTACAACGGGTCTTGGGAACAATCCTGAATTATGGGTATAGCTGGGCGAGGAAGCACGCAACACCAATCAGGCAATTCTGGAAACGGTCCAAGAGCTGAAGAATGAAATGGCTCGATTACAGGAAGATAATGCAAGAATAACTATGGAGCAGGAGAGGATTATTAAAATCCTGTCTGACAGACAGAACCAACAGCCATTGAATCCCAGCTTTGAGTAACAAAGGGTGTCAGGAGAACAGATTCACCCTACAGGACCTAAGGAATCAGAAGGGAGGGAAGAGGAACGCTCAGATAATGCCTCAGAATATAAAACGTCCAAAAGGCAGCAAATCGAGTTGCAAGGGGAATTTCGTAAGATCAAACCACCACACTTCGATGGTGAACAAGAAGAAGCAGCTGGAGCCTGGTTAATCAATATGAACAAATACTTCCAGCTGTATGAATATGATCACAACTTCAAAGCACGGCTGGCCATTTTCCAACTACAGGGGAAGGCCACCTTGTGGTGGGAGGAAGTTAAGATGGTGAAAGGGGTCAGCGAACAGACTATCACTTGGGAGAAATTCCAACGATACTTTAAGGAAAGGTACCTGACTGAACGCTTCTATGATGAGAATGCAAGGTAATTTCATGACCCGCGGTTGGGGCAGCAAACGATGGATGAGTTTATTACCCATTTTACTTCCTTACTCCGCTATGTGCCCTATATTTGGGAAGAGAAGGCTAAAGTGCAAAGGTTTGTCAGTATCCTACCCACAAGTATGAGAGAAAGAATTGAATTTGATAATCCAAAGACGATGGACGAAGCAATACGAAAAGCCCGAATCTATTATCAGCAGGGAAAGCAGAAGGGAGAGCCCCTGGGTAAGAAATGGGTCGATAAGAGAAGCGGCAAGTTGGCTGGTGGTACTAAAGGAAACTGTGGTGGAGGTAACAGAGGGTTCACTAAAGGGAATATCAGCAAAAACTCTCAAAAAAATCCATTCCAATCAAAGCCTCTCAACGAGTCCAGAGTTATTGACCAACTCGGGAAAACAGATAATGAAGGGACAGCAAGGCCCCCAGTGCAATGTTGGGGTTGTGGCGGCCCCCATTATGTAAAAAACTACCCTCAGCGAAAAGGGGCTGGACAGGTCTCCCAGGTTTATGAGGCCTCTACCATTGGTGATGTAGGACGGAGTCTGCAAAATATTAATGCCGCTCTGGAGGATCACCAAGCGGAGTACCAGCCGACCATGGTGGAATTTGAAGGTAAACTCTTAGATCTTGCTGTAACTATTTTAATTGACCCTGGTGCAACCTTGAGTTATATTAGTCCTAGAATTGTTGAGCTTTGTAAGTTGCAGCCTATTAAGTTTAGGGACCCCTGGCTAGTTCAGTTGGCAACAGGGGCAAAAAGACAGGTAATAGCGAAAGTCAAAAATTGCCCATTAAAAATAACAGGACAGACAATAACAGCTGATTTAAATGTGCTTCCCCTTGGATCGTATGACATCTTGATTGGTATGGACTGGTTAGAAATACACTGGTCCATAATTAATTACAAAACCAAGACTATCAGCTATAAGGACGAGCTTGGAATAAAACAAGAGATGCAGGGGATTAAGCGGCAATATAGGTTCGCCCATAACCGCCTCACAGCTAGCCAAATGCATCAGAAAAGGATGTCAGATTTACGCCATTCAAGTGGGGTATGCCAATTCAAAGAATAAAACAGCCACCTTGGAGAATATTCCAATAATACAAGAGTTTGCCGATGTGTTTCCGGAAGAGGTTCCTGGGTTGCCACCTAAAATAGATATAGATTTTACAATTGAATTGGTACCAGGAGCAGCCCCAGTCTCGCAAGCACCCTACAGAATGAGTGTGCCAAAATTGACAGAGTTTAACATGCAGTTACAGGAACTGCTGGATAAAAAGTACATACGCCCCAGTGTGTCTCCGTGGGGAGCCCCAGTGTTGTTCGTTAAGAAAAAAGACGAGACCCTCCGGATGTGTATGGACTATCGCCAATTAAACAAATTAACAATTAAAAATAAGTACCCCCTACCTCGCATTGATGAACTGTTCGACCAGGTAAGAGGAGCAACAATTTTCTCGAAAATTGATCTATGGTCAGGGTATCACCAAATCCGGATTAGAGAGGAGGACATAGCTAAGACAGCTTTCAGAACGCGATATGGCCACTATGATTTTGTGGTGTTACCCTTCAGGTTGACAAACGCCCCTGCCACATTTATGTGCCTGATGAACAGTGTGTTCCACCGATATTTGGATAAATTTGTGCTTATCTTTATTGACGATATATTGATTTACTCTCGGACTATCGAAGAGCATCAGGAGCATCTCAGGATAGTATTGCAAACACTCTGAGAGCACCAGTTGTATGCTAAGTTCAGTAAATGCGAATTTTTCAAGGAGCAGATATAGTACTTGGGCCATATCATCACCAAGGATGGAATCATTGTGGATCCAGAAAAGATAAGAACCATTATGGAATGGCTAGTACCCAAGGATGTGGTGGACATCTGATCATTTATGGGCTTGGCAGGCTACTATAGGTGATTTGTAGAGGGATTCTCAAAAGTGGCTTACCCAATCACATCCTTGCAAAAGAAAGGAAGAACTTTCCAGTGGACTCCTGAATGTGAAAGAAGTTTTGAACAACTCAAATATTTACTCACCACCGCACCAATTCTAAGCATAGTCGATCCGAGTAAAGAGTACGTAGTGTGTACTGACGCTAACAAAGAAGGATTGGGAGGTGTGCTAATGCAAGAAGGCAAAGTGGTAGCCTACGAATCAAGGAAGTTAAAAGAACATGAGCAGAAATATTCCGCTTACGATCTGGAGTTAGCAGCTGTGATTCACGCCCTGAAAATGTGGCGACATTATCTGGTGGGAAGAAAATTTCTATTGTTAACAAACCATCACAGCCTGACCAATTATTTTAGCTAGCCCACACTAAATGCTAGGCAAGCTTGGTGGGTGGATTTCTTAAGTGGCTTTGATTTTGAGATCAAGCATCTGAAGGGGAAGGAGAAGCGGGTGGTAGATGTTTTGAGTCGAAAATTGCAGTGTTTGCATGAGATTTCCTGCAGTGAGAGGAAAATCCCTTTCGGGGAAATGATCAAAGAGGCAGCCAAGCAAGATGTTGTGTACCAGCAAACAAAACAACAAGTACAGCTACCGAACAGCACGGAAAAATAGCCGCATTACGCTCTGGATGCAGTTGGGCTTCTGTATTATAAAGGGAGACTGTATGTGCCCGACCAAAACAACATTAAAATTTTTATAATGGATGAGTATCATAGGATTCATTATGCCGGACACCCCAGATACCAAAAGATGATCACTGCACTCCGAAAAGAATATTACTGGCTGGGCATGAAGAAAGATGTGGCTGGATACTTGGCTCGATGTCTTGAATGTCAACAAATTAAAGCGGAACACCAGCATCCCGCAGGTTTACTATAGCCATTACCCATTCCGGAGTGGAAGTGGGAAACCATCACTATGGACTTTATAATAGGTTTTCCTAAGTCAAAGAAGAACAATGATTCCATCATGGTGGTTGTCGACAAGCTGAGCAAGTCAGCGCACTTTATACCCATGCAATATACATATCGAGCAGTGTAGATCGCTCATGTGTTCATGCAAAACATATTTAAGTTGCATGGGTTACCAAAGACAATAATTTCAGGCCAGGATGTAAAATTTACATCGACCTTTTGGAAAACATTGTTTGAGGAATTGGGTACCTAGCTAAATTTTAGTACTGCCTATCATCCCCAAACTGACGGGCAAACTGAGCGGGTGAACCAAGTAGTGGAAGATATGTTAAGAGCTTATGTGATGCAGTATCCAACCAAGTGGGAGGATTATCTTCACTTGGTTGAGTTTGCATATAATAATGGCTACCACACATCATTGCAAATGAGTCCTTTTGAGGTGCTATATGGGCGAAAGTGCCGCACTCCCTCAAGTTGGAATGGACCAGAAGATAGATTGATACTAGGCCCTGAAATGCTCCAGGAGATGGAGGAACTGGTTAAAAAGGTGTGTTCTAATTTGAAAGCAGCTCAGGATAGACAGAAAAACTTCGCTGACTGGAAAAGGAGGTTCAAGGAATATCAGGTCGGTGATCATGTGTACGTGAGAATCCGAGCATGAAAGAGCACTTTACAGTTGAGTGGGTGCGCTAAATTGGCACCTCGATATTGTGGACCCTTCTAGATTTTAGCAAGGGTTGGGCCGGTCGCTTACCAGCTTGCTCTGCCTAGCCATATACGAGTCCACAATGTCTTCCATGTATCTGTGCTAAAGAAATATGTATATGACCCTAAACATGTGATTAATTTGTAGGATATTTAGGTAAGAATTTCTCCGGTAATTCAAACAAAATGTTTTCTCTTGAAGGAAAATTGACTCAAGGTGTTGCATATTGCAAGTAGAACTAGAAGGAGAAATCCGAGTCGAACCACTGAGCATTCTAGACCGGAGAGAAGTCACGCTGCGGAAGTGGGATATTACCTAAGTTAAAGTGCAGTGGCAACACTTTGGGCCTAATGAGGCCACTTGGGAAGACGAGGAATTCATGAAGCAAGCTTATCCAGGGTTGTTCATAACCAGAAGACATCAGGACGATGTCTAACTTCAGGAGGGGGAGATGTCATATCCCCAGATTATTGTAAATATTCCTTTTTTTATCGCAATCAAAAAACAAGAACATTTAGCAAATGGAAATTTAGTGTATAAACTGATATTTCTTTTAGCAAATGGAAATTTAAATGACGAGGATATCATGTCACATGGTGGCAGAGTTGGTTAATACTTGATTAAAAAAACAAAACAAAAAAAAAAAACAGTTGCAACCCTAACCGTTTCTTTTCTTTTCCCCAACCGTGGAATGGTTTGGGGGGGTGGAAAAAGAAAAGGAACGGGGAAACTGTGCTATAGAGGACATGCAGTGAGGAAAGGGGTAACTTACCACGTCTGGTGAGGATCAGATGGTAAGAGTGCAGAGTTCTGCAACTAGCTAAGACTGTTGTCTTGGAGCAAGCTAGGGGGGAGATTGGTCTTGATGGATAGTGTCAAGGACGGGTGGTAGACTAGCTATGGAAAGCAGTGGTGATTAGAATCGTGAACAGAGAGGAGAAGAGTTTTACAAATGACTACTCAGGTATGCGACTTTAACTCAAAACTAAGAGAAAAGATTTGCTTATTGTCTGTGATTTTACAGTTCTGTGATTTTACAGCTCCTTCAATTAATGAGGAAGGGGTCATCTGTAGGAAGGTCGGGCAGTTTTTCACTTTAACTGAAGTATGGAAAAAGCAGTTATATGTTATACTATTGGAAAATGTCGATTAGATGACTCTATAGTTTATCTGCCTCTGTTAGGAGAAACCTTCCCTTCTCGTAGAATTTTTCCCTTTAAATGAAAATGGTAAGCAAGTTTGGTGGAGGCACGTTTAGGCTTGTTCTAAGAAAGGGCCGAGAAAAGATTATAAATTACAGGTTATAACTTAAAGAATAGAACTTGAGGATAGTGAAAACCTTGGTAGGATTACGAAAGGCAGTTAGCCACCAGAGAATGCATTGAAAATTTATAAAAACAGTCAAGAACTGTGCTAAGTATAGGCAGACTTGAAATAGGAAAATCAGTGAATTAATACAATCAGTAAAAGTCCTGTGTAGTTGACATTATGGATCTTGAGGGAAAGGGATGAAAGTCGTTACAGTCTCGGCATGCTGGGAAAGACAGTTGGTTATCGAAAGGTAACTGCACTCTTAGGTCTAGCTTAACCGCGAAATTATTCTAGAAACAATATAGATAAGTGTAGTGGTCCTGTGGGATCATTATCTTTTTACCTGCTTAAGAATTCTGTGGAATGCATGAAAACAATTTGCAAGCAGAAGAAATGATTTGTATAGAAGTAAATAACAATGCAAGGGGTGTGCAAGCTAGGGTCAGGGTTCAAACTCATTCGAAGCCAGTGTCCATGGGTAGAGGACTCGGCAGTTGAACCTGGCAGCCAAGGAACAACCATCCAAGGAGAATAACTCTCCTGGCGGTAATACCTATAGCCGAGGTTGTGGCATAAGCTCTCAAAAGAGGCATCAAAACCGCAGATTGCTAGAGTACTCGATACTAGGCAGCAGACCCACAATTGCAGGGAAATAATAAGAAAGTGAGAAATCTGTTGTAGGGTAGGATACACTATAGGTATATAAACTAACAACCTTGAACAAGAGTTCGAGAAATTGAAATCCATCATAATACAAACAACCCATTGAAACATGTAAATATTCAGAATATGCTAAGCACAATAGAACGAGTAAAGAAACCAGTTAAATCTTTGCATCAGTCTTGACTGCATAACAGAGGACGTGAAAGCCAAAACTGGGTATGCATATATATATATAGATAATATTATATATATATATATATTATTGAATAGCAGTAATTCTGGAAACAACTCTAAGCACATAATACTTAAAACCACTGTCCATAGAGCCATGCCAAAATGGCAGAATAATTAAATGACACAATTCATAAAACCCTCATTGTAAATGTGTGTCATAAAGGAAACACATTTACATAATTTATGAGCAAGAGCAAGCTCTAACATAATCTACAGTGGTAATTACTTCGTGCTCATAGTTGCCCCCATTTTAAACAAAGAGACACCATTAAAAGTAAAGGAATCCAACCTATTCTAGATTGGAAGAATTCGACTGCGGCACAAGCGTCTCTCAGACGTAGACAATAAAAGAAAGGGCACGTCTTAAGAGTCTGCCATCGACTAAGGAAGCTCTTACCCGAAAACTAGAAGAACTCCTCTGTTGACCCCCTTTGCCAAGCAGGTTGCGCCAACTCCAAAATCCCTCATCCTGCGGAGCAAATTCAGTGACCAAAGTAAAGAAAAAACGTGATTAGGTTCCCTGACAAGCAAGGAACGCCTCCAATCACAAAGTATTGAGTAAAGACAAAAAAAAGAGAGCAGAATATCAGCTGGAAGAGAAACCATATAGCTCACCTGTAGATGGTTTCGACACACTGCCAGGCCATGTAATAGAACCTGTGCTGAGTTACCAAATAGCATTGTGGAAAACAAAGGCCGCATGAGGGTAAACCGCACCAGAGAAAAATGCCAGAACAAATGAACAAACAAACTCTTCGCAGTGGGAGTTGAGGTAAGACCTGGAAATGTCACCACCATTGGATCATGAAGGAGGTTACAACACCGTCGATCTGGGTTGAGATCTTGAGCGGGGCTAGGGTGGCCGAACGGTCCACCAGACAATGTATACGGCAGCACAGTTGTCAAACAATTAGGTAAGCGACCTTATATCAAAATAAATGTGAAATCTGGCAAAGTAGCTCGTAACCAAACCAGGGCCCTGAGTGTTAATTACATTAATAAATGACCTTACAACTGTATTCCTAGAGTTGCGGTAGGATCTAGGCTAGTGTACGATAGAAAATAAGACTAACTGTATAAGTTTTTTATATAAATTTTATGGGAAGTGGTATATCAAAATATATTTTAGTGGATAGTAATATTTATTATTATTTCTTAAAAATTAAAAT
>APFE031374875.1:0-24772 GCA_000404065.3 Pinus taeda
ACACAAATGAACAATTCTTAGATGATACAAATGACAAGACCTCCTTTCTATATATAGGAGTCTAAGGGGTCATAATATACTCAGAGCCGACATAACAATAATAATGTAAGGGCACAATAATAAAAATAGTGGGTTCTATGGGGCATAATAATAAAAATATGGGGACTACATGGGAACAATAATATAATAAGGGGGTTGTACTAATAACAATAAGGGGTTACACTAGTAGTATAGGGACCTAACATGCCCCTCTCCTTCAAAAAGTGTTGTCCTTAACGCTTAAGTATTTCTTGATTCTTCTGTATAAAATTCTTGTCCTCCCATGTGGAATCTTCAGCGGGTAAGTTCTTCCACTTGATGAGATACTCTGAAATTGATCGATTTTATAGCTGTCGGGTTCTTGTTTCTGTGACTGCGCTAAGTTCCAATATGATTTTTCCTTCCTCTTCAAGTTCTAGCAATATTTTTTGAATTGGGATATTCTGCAACTTTTGAGTGAGTGGTCACACTTCTTTTTCCTTCTTCCATTCATCCCTTCCTTTGTTTATCCAATCTGGTTGGATAATAGAAATAGCACAAAACAATGCTTCCACATCCTCATCCTTTCTTGAGAGTGCATCTGCAACAAAAATTTTCTTCTTTTTTCTATAGATGATGTCAAAGTCATAACCCAACATTGTGACCCATTTTTATGTTCTTCTAAAGATAATATTTGTTCTAAAAAGTATTTAAGACAATCATGATCCATTTTTACCTTCAAGTGTCTTCCCATTGGGTAAGGTCATCATTTCTTAAGTGCATGTAGTATTGCCAACATTTCCTTCTCATAAATAGCTTGTTTGAGATGTAACCATAAAAATACCCAATCACCTACATCAAAACATTTTTCACTGCAATGTTGATCTACCTGTTTTTTCATTCGATTCTGCACCAAAGTAGTATTATCCTTTAAAAGTTGGAGAACTTGTCGTTGATGCTCGATGTGATATTTCACTGCTTGAACCTTCTTCTTCTTGATATTTCCTTCTATCTTGAGAGTTTGAGGAGTGGTAATTTCTTCCAATGCTTTACAAGATATGGTCGGATTCATTTCTTGATGCTAGATGTGATCTTTCACTTCTTGAACATTTTTCTTCTTGATATGTCCTTCTATCTTGATAGTTTGAGGAGAACTAATTCCGGCTAATGCATTACAAGATATGGTTGGGTTCATTTCTTCTTTCTCGATGTGATATTTCACTTCTTGAACCTTTTTCTTCTTGATATGTCCTTCTATCTTGAGAGTTTGAGTGGTAATTCTTGCCAATGCTTTACAAGATATGGTCGAATTCATTTCTTCTTTATCTGGGGTTGGGTCCTAGCGTATATCCTCTTCTTTTGATGTTTCTTGATCTTTTTCATCCTCATCTTCATAATCTATGTAAAATAATTTCTTCTCAGCACACTTATGACCTTTAGTGCATTTTCTATGACAATTGTAACAAAGCCATTTTTCTCTTTTTTCTTCCAATTGATGTGGTGTAAGCCTTGTAGGTTGTGGAAGGCTAGGAGAAGAAACACTTCCATAATTATAGTCATGAGTGGTGAGATTCCTTGTTTTCATAATTTTGCTTTCAATATTTCTTGCCAACTCGAATGCCTCCTCCAATGAATCAGGTTCCCAAAAACGAACCTCATGTTGAATGTTATCCTTTAAAGTCCCTATGAAGACATCAATCCTTTGCTTCTCTGGAATATAATTTACCCTTCTATTTAATTTTGAAAGTATTCAATGTGCTCTTCCATTGAACCCTTTTGTTTGAGATTTATCAATTGGCTAAAGAAGGAGTTTCTTTTTGTATCCTCATAATATGTTATCATTTCCTCCGTGAAAATTGACCACGTGACAAGTGGTTTATGAGAACAAGGCCCTTTATACCATAAAAATTGATTCGGTTTTAAATATGAAGATGCAATACATACCTTTTGTAACAGTGGTACACTATGTAGGTCAAAATATTGCTCCATCTGAAGTATCCAATTTTCTAGATCCTTGCCATCAAACTTCCTCATTTCGTTTTTTCTCGATTTTAGGAGCTCGATCTTGGAATGACTGTAACTTTGTAATTCCAGATCTTCCAGTTCTGAAATCGTGTCCTGCAGTAGCCCTTTATGTCCTCTTTCCAGTGCTACTAGTCTGATCCATATTGGATTCTCCAAGGAAAAGTTATGCCAAATCTCCCACGGTGTCCTGATTATAGATTAGTCCAGTAGAGCGAACTTGTACGACGTGACACATGTCACTATTTTGACCTTTGGATCTAAAAAATGTATACAAGAAGCTACACTCTGTCCTCTTTTTGTAACTTCTTACAAAATTTCAATCTAATGCTCAGAGAGAAAGTTATGACAATTTTCCCCAGGTAACCTATTTGGAATGTAATTTGGGGGTCTGCAAAAACCCCAACTTCCTCAAACTATATCTCCAAAAATATAGCGAGACAGGATCTGAAATTCGGAGCCAAGGTTCAGACCGATTTCGTCTCAAATTTGTTTTTTTCTTAGCTTTTGAAACTTCATAGTGAAATAGTTATAGCTAAAATCCCACGATGGCCTATTTGGAGCAGCAAAACCCTAGAATCCAAAGCTCTGATACCAAATGTTATGAAACCAGCTCACAAAAGATAGAGAAGATAGATCAACGCCCTAGAATTTAGCCTCTTCGAGGGGGCAACCTCCTTTAAATTACATAAATGAAAAATTCTTTGATGCTACAAATGAAAATACCTCCTTTCTATATATAGGAGTCTAAGGGGTCATAATATAATCAGAACCGACATAACAATAATAATGTAAGGGCATAGTAATAACAATAGTGGGATTCTATGGGGCACAATAGTAATAATATGGGGACTACATGGGTACAACAATATAATAAGGAGTTTGTACTAATAACAATAAGGGGTTACACTAGTAGTATAGGGGTTTAACACATTTAAAGAGTGCGTTATCGCAACAGAAGTTAATGACTCAGGAAGAGGCCTTAGGGATCGCGATGAGGCTACATGAGACGCTGATGCAGGATCCTAACTTAGGATTTTAGTAGATCCACGCGCAAATGAAGAATTTATGCCTGGAGATGTAGAGTCTGAAGCAGGACAAAATAGCTCAACCAGAAGTGCATGAAAAGGTGTGGTGCGTAAAATGCAAGGGTTAGGGTCATGATAAGGACCATTGCTCGGTGTTTGAAAATTACTTCGTGGGAGGAGGACCGATGTTGTTAAGGCTAGAAGCACAAGCAGGACCTAGCACAACGCCTGCTTTGTGGTGTGTGATTTGTCAAATAGGTGGAAAACACGTTATGGACAACTATCATTTGTTACAAAAGTATACACAAAATTCGTAGCAATTGTTCTGTAACTTTTGTAGGTCGGTGGGACACGATGAACACACTTGTAGGGGCTATGAGTTGATGATGGATAGAACTCCCACCTATAGAGTTCACGCCAAATCGCGGCCCTTAGACCAGAATACAGGAGTAGCACGAATAGGATTTCAAGGGCACGAACGAGGCCGAGGTGGAGGAGGACCTGGAAGAGGTCGCGGTCAGTTGATATGCTACAATTGCGGAGGGCCAGAACATTATGCCCTTGATTGTACAAATTCAATGCGAACATCATGTTTATATTGCACCTTGTTTGATCATGAGACGAAATATTGTCCTACGCTGATAGCTAAGATACGCGACAAAGGAGCACCACTGCCTCCCACAACTCAGAACCTGCAGATGATGAGGTCTGAGCCGCGCGAGGAAGATACAAATGTGAACATTGTGCTCCGAAGTGGAATCACGATGGGAGATGATAAGGGTAAGCAACCAGAAGATAGTACTTGGGTTCACAAAGCTCCGTCAAAAGAAGCAAAGTTTGACTTGGAGCGTGCTCGAGAAACTTTCATGGAACCTAAGAAGAGCTTCGTGGAGGCCTTCACTTCAGGAAGCAAAGATAGACCGGAGTCATAGATGGATCCATCCATGATCACAACGTTCTTGGAAACATGTATGAAGTTACTGTGTGACAGTAAAGTTGTACAAGGATTACAGGAACTCATTAACAAATGCGTTGGGACCGCGTCAGGAGAACCACGCGTAGTCTAGAAGATTGGAGAGCATAAGACAAGAATGGGAAGAGAAATGAGGTTGATCGCGCAAATTGGATAATGTTCTATCGAAGCATACATGGGAGCGAATGGGGAGACCTATGGTACAATGGTCTCCTATTCAACTGTGAATGGCAAACTAACAGAAGATAATATGTTGAAAAGTGTGCAACAAGAAATGCTAAATTTAGAAAGTGCTAAAAATAGAACTCCATGAGTTAATTAATTATGGAAAATTAAACTTGAAGTCTTTGTGAGATCATGAAATTATTTTCTCCCTTGATTTAGGAATTTATCCGTTGATTAAAGGAGATAAGGTTCAGTTCTATAATGAGAGAATCAGTTGACTTAGTTTTACTTAGTCAAGTCTAGTTAGATTATTTTAACAAGATGTTAAAATAATGAAATGTAGTTTGTTAATGTTTGCATGCATGTGACAACTATTATTTCAGATAATTAAGCATTCTCTCATGGATAACTGATGCATGTCAGTTCTGTCAGAGACAAAGTTGAGATCAGAGAAGGGACAATGTACTATCAATTGGATGAATATTTTTCCTATAAAGAAAGCTCATCCATGATGATGATTTATCTCCTTCAGGTTTGTGCAGTTATTTCAGAGGTCAGTGTTGTGTGTGAGGTGAGAATCACACAGGTTGCAGCTGGGGGACCCAGGAAAAATTGTGCATAGAAATAGCAAGCTTGGAGGGCAGAGGAGAAGGTTTGTGAGAAGCCTTTGACTGTCTATTAGTAGAGGGATTGTACTGAGAGCTGGATAGCTTTCAAGCTAAAGCTTTGTGTAGTCTAGACTATATTTCCACTTGTATGATAATACAGAGATGGGGTTTTAGGTAGGTGCTTTCCCCGGGTAAATTATTCTGTGTTATGTGTGATTGATTACTTCTTATCAGTTATATTTGTTCTTATTGATGTTTCTCATGGTTGATTAAGCTTCTGCTATATTGTTTGTAGAAGTAGATCAAGTGTTTTGCTTTAGTACATTGCATTACCAGGTTGATCTATAGGTGGAAATTTCTACATGGTACCGGAGCTAGCTGATTTGTAGAAACATATCTACATGGTATCAAATCTAGCTGATTTGAAGGAAAAGTTCTACAAAATTCTACATGGTATCAGAGCAAAGGTGATCAAGGAGAGAACAGTATACTGAGAGGAGATTTCAAAGCTTTGAGTTTTGGGTCGAGAGTTTGCAGAGCAGATCTGAAAATTTATGTACAAAATCTTCAGAAATAAATAGCAGATTTGGATTCCTTGCGAAAAAATACCCAAAAAAAATAAAAAAAAAATCGGCTGAATCAGAGTTCGGATGAGGGAGATATCGCTGATTTAAAATTAGCCCTTTTTCTAGAAAATTTCATGATTGCGGGAATGAGGAAATAGATTGGTGTGCTAGCTAAGAACCTATATGCACTTGAGGTACAAAATGCATGCAAAGCCTTGAGGAGCAAGGAAAAGGTTAGATATTTGGTGGTTGAGAGGGAGAGTCAATTACCTCTCAACATGCAAAGCCATGGAGGAGCCACGATTGGTGCAACAATTTCAGGAGGTTGTGGAGCAGCCACAATAGGAGAAGCTGAGAGGAGATCGAGTAGAGAGATCTACTCATGTAGAGACCTCTAGTAGGGGGAAACTTCAAGCCAGGTGGGCAGAGGGATCACATGCAGCCATACCTCCAGGTAGGAGGTGGGGCGATGTGGAGTGATCGTCCCAAGGAGGAGGGGCAGGATCCTTGAGGTACCCAACCTCTTGGATGAGACCTTGCTATGGGAGCCCCGATATGGAGTAGCAGGAACTGATTGATTGGGTAGAGACAAATGCGGATGGAGCGGCAGAGAGAGCTACATTGCAGGGAATCCTAGGATAGTGCATAACATGCAGGTTGCAGCAATGCGAGAGGCACAAGTGTGCTGCACAATGCTAGGTGGCACAGAGAGGTGTGCAATGGTGTGAGATGCATGGAGATGTTGTAGTAGCACAGATGTCAGAGAGGGAGAAATTGTCAGTAGCAGGTAGAGCTTCAACATCAAAGTATGTTTCTAGCCCAACAGAGTGGTCAGTTGGGAGTGTATTTGTTCCAAGAGTTGTTGGAGCAAGTGGACCTGGTGGATATGTTGCATGCAGAACATTCCAGAGTTATAGGATCGGGTTCAAGAGGAAGAATTTCTTGTTGTGAGGGAGTGTTGAAAAGTGTGCAACAAGAAATGCTAAATTCAGAAAGTGCTAAAAATAGAACTCCATGAGTTAATTAATTATGGAAATTTAAACTTGAATTAATTTGTGAGATCATGCAATTATTTTCCTCCTTGATTTAGGAATTTATCCCTTGATTAAAGGAGATAAGGTTCAGTTCTATAATGAGAGAATCAATTGACTTAGTTTTACTTAGTCAAGTCCAGTTAGATTATTTTAACAAGTTGTTAAAATAATGAAATATAGTTTGTTAATGCTTGCATGCATGTGACAACTATTATTTCAAATAACTGAGCATTCCCTCATGGATAACAGATGCATGCCAGTTCTGTCAGAGACCCAGTTGAGATTAGAGAAGGGACAGTGTACTATCAATTGGATGAATATTTTTCCTATAAAGGAAGCCCATCCATGATGGATCGAATTCAAAAGGCATTATAAATTGCAAAGGGCTGCCCAACAAACAACACTTGGCCATTTGAGAATTGAGCTATTTTCCGCCTAGTGATTTATGAACCCCGATTTGTTCGATCTTTTGAAGTCAAAGGCATTGTTTGAGCACTTACCTAAGTCATTGAGAGAATTGTGGAATAGCAGTATGACCACACCAAAGGAAGCCATGGATATTGGAGAGATGACTGCTGAGGAGGCCGTGCAGGCCATAACAGTATGAGAAGCCCCAGAAAGCATCAAGATAGTCGCAGAAATCCCTAAATCGCAGCGCCAACTGAGACCCAAGAACCCCCAGGAATCCGTTAAGGATGAGGCTCACCATGGAAGAAAAGGGGAAGGCGATCAATTTGGAAGCCAGTGAGGAGGAAGAAGACTTCAAAGAAATCCTAGTAGAGGGGGAGGACGAAGAAATGGAGGAAGAAATCTAGGGTGTGGACCTAGATGAGAGCAAGAGCTCTCCGCAAACTCCGTTGTTACCTGATGATATCATTTTTTATGGAGCACACTTGGGACGGGTGTTGGTTCTCAAATTTGAAGACTAGGATCTCGTAGACCATGATAAATTCCCACATTTGGCAATCGTGCAGCTAATGCGGTTGAAGAAAAATATAGTGGTGGGAGTCAAAGAGTTGGAACCACATAAGTGGTTGCGAGGAGTAGAGAAAGAAGGATTGTTAAACCTGCTCTGGGTGCCTCATTACCATTGCGCCCCAGTGAATATTTTCTTCATCGGGTAGCTACTCTGCCTGGTGCATGATGGGTGTTTGTGGTTGGAGGAGCTCATCCCGATCACGGATCATCTAATTCATAGAATTAGCCTGCTCCCTTGCAAAGGGAAGGATCCAACGAACATATCCGAGGGTAAAAGTGATGATTTGGCCATTGTGGAGGCCATGAAGAAAAATTTCAAGCTGGAGAAGAAAACAACAGGAATAGCGGAGATCAACAGTGTAGTGAAGGATTGCACCAAACTGTTTGAAGAGTCGTTCGAGGTCCTCACCACTCTGCAAGAGGACCCAAACATACGTCGATTAGAAGCAGAGGCACTCAAGCTGCAGTAATAGTACGATGAAATAAAAAGGACCGCGCAAATGGTGGCCCTTACACAAAGGCTCGCGCGAATGCACTAGGCAAAAGCGCTCAAGGAGTAGGTAGATGCTGCACGACATAAGGAAGATGTCTTGAAGGTGCACGTACAGCCATGGATCAGTGAGGCATTCAACATTACAACCTCGATTGAAGCCAAGCTCGCGCAAATGCAGGGAATGCAGGAGCAAGTGCAGGGCAACAATTCAACTACAACAGTCTCTGAATAGCTCGTCCAGGAAGTGCAGCATGCAGCTGCTCAGTGCACTGTCGATCTTGCAGCAGTCCAAGCAGAGTTGAGAGGTCTTCGCGCAAAGCTCTCCGCACCGATAGAGTCACTTGAGGATGAGTCACGATGTTTGTGTTGGGGGCCTGTTGGGCGCCGGATCCCTCAAGGAAAGTTTTGGGGCTTAAAGCCCAAATTTTGGCTAAAAAGTGTAAATTCATGTAAATACTCCACATTTTGTGGGCATGGAGTGCAAAGTTGTAAATGAGTCATAGGGTTGTCTGCCTCAATTTTATAATGTAATGTTGGCTTTAGAGATCTACCCATGGTTTGCGGACCATGGGATTGTATAAATAGAGCGAGGCTCTAAGTAGTTCAGATAATCTAATTTAAGTAGTGATCATGGAATAGAAGCATAGTAGAAGATCTAAGTGTAAAGTCAAGTCTTTGGGTCATAGAGTAGGAGAAGGCTTTGCAGCTGAGTGCGCAGAGGCTTCGTAGTCCACAGCTGAGTGCACCGACCCCTGCAGCTGAGTGTGCAGGGCGAGTGAAGTCTATAACTGTTGAAGCATTAATAAAGAGAAGTTTTACATCAATTATGTGTATTTATTACCCGTTTTCATTATCGAATATATTAGGTATAAATTGCATTTTTGTTGTCTATATGGTGCGCGAACATATATAACTGTGTAGATTAAGTAAATGTGAGTTACATTATTTGGTTACACGAAGTTGACTAACATCTATAAGAGGATAATTAAGATACACGATGTAACTTGGGGAAATAGCGCAAATCATTGCCATAACAGCGCGAAATCACCTCAGCCCCCTGGTTAGGGCTACGCGAAGGACAATTATAAAAGATTACAGAGGTATTGCAAGTCAGAACAATGTGCGAAGGTAGGTATAGTTGGACAAATCAACCCCTTGGACATCTCAAGGGTGCGAAAACTTGGTTCCAGCATCCCCCCATACTGCTTCGGGTGAGACTTCAGTCTGTGCACCGCAGGTTGATGCTGAAAGGGCCAGTAGTGTAGGGATTTGTTTGGCTAATTAACTCCGAAGCTGGGTCACGCCCCATCATGCCAACACCCGCCGCCATATTGATGGTCTCGTTTATCTCATTGTCAATAATTTCATTCACTCATGGCCACCAGAGTTGACTCGACAAATGTAGCTCAAATGGCCCATTCTCCACCCTAGCTATGGCCAGTGCCTCAACCGCTTTGAGTTTAGCCATCTAATAGAACCTCTCTTACCTCCTTTAGGTTGCACATGTTCCAACAAGCATTGTCACAACGTCCACGTCTAAGTACATACGAAATTCCTTGACTAGTTGTTCATTTTAATCTCCTTCTTTTTAATTCCTATGACCTCCACACAACTTCCGTCCTCTATGTGCAACAATGAGGTAGGCTCCTTTGAATTTATTTTACGACTATAGCTTTACACTCTATCTGGCAATAGATTTCCAGTCTATCCTATGCACTGGCCTCTTCAAACAAGAGTTTTCCAAATATCCTCATGCATAGGTCACACACACACACACAAAGACACGCACCTACCTCTGAAACTTTCCATAGCCTTTAAAATTTCATTTCCTTAATTGTAGCAAGCCTCGATCTATGGCAATGCTTCAACACTCTCAATAGCCTATGCAACCAACATGTCTCTGCCTTATCTAAAGTGAGAGCCGCCTACAGTGCCACTTTTTGTCAGCCACGAGGATCCATTGTTGGTTTCTCTAACCATTGGGTTCCAAATCCATATTTGCATCAACAAAATAGATCAAACTTCCTTCATGCTCCCATATCCTTGCAATTGTCAATCCAACTATAGTTTTCAAACAAACCAAGGTCTCTCTTCCACATCGTGATTTCCTTCACAACGCTTTATTCATCGGCCATATGTTTCCCTTGGCAATAGAGGTGTCTCTTTGAAGCCAATGTCTGGCTCTAATACCAAATGTTAAAGTTAATCAGAGAGAAAATAAAAAATTATTGAGAGGGTTAACAATAAACCAAAAATGATCATAAAACATAATGCACACAAGTTTACTGTGGGAAAAACCTAGCTAAAAGAATTTCATTAGTTTCCTTGGCCAAACCTTGACCAAGCCATCCAAGTGAGCCTTCACATCTCACCTTCCTTAGCCTATTACAATAAAGTTCCTATTGGCCTTTTAAAAGGTCCATTACATGTAATCCACAAGCATAAAACCATGAGCAACCAAAAAAACATCGCCAAAAACCACTATTGCTCACCCAATCAACTTTGAATCTTTCCCCGAATCAAGCTACCTAACACATAGATTTCCATCAAGCCATTTCTTACTTAATTTGGACATCTAAAACTCAATATATGGCTCCCACAAGTTAGCACTCAACAATCGTTGATTTTGCCCTAGGTTAATTATGGATTATTCGTCTTTGGGCTTATATTTCTATCCCACATGCATTGTGGGAAGGCACTTCAAAGTGCTTATATATTTTTCATCGCCCATAATAATTTGTATGTGAAGTTATAAGAAGTATGGAATGTGGGTTTCATGCTAAAGTTTTGTTTGCATGTAAAGGCACATTCAGGGTACAACGTATCTAAGATCTAGTGTATCTAGTGTATTGAGATTCAAATACATATGAATTCAATTTTTTCTGGGACACTTGAGAAATCTTGTAATGTGAAAGATATAAATCCAAACATCTAATAACCTTCAAAGTCAACATGACAAATCATTTGTCCTGTCAACATGTTCACTACAATCATTTTCCATGTGGATCTAGGGGACACATCATTTGCCACAACACTACAACATGGCTATAGTACAAACTTCCAAGGGAAATAACTATGTGTCTTGAACTCGAAATGAGAAAAAAAATTATATTGCGAGAAAGATCTCAACGAGTAAAAGATGATAGTGACCTCAAAATTAGGAAATGATGTAATTAAGTGAAGGCAAATTTTAATAACCTCTAACTCTTTATCCATTTACTCCATTTTTCCTACATTTTGACTACACTGCTCGTCATCGGATTATTGTTGTTTCCTACAAATGTGCAAAAATGTACAAAAAAATAATAATTAGTATGAATATCATAAATAAATTACAAAAAACATAGTGAAAACATTTTTTTACACAAACTCGTAATAAAATAATTTACAATAGATTTGATTCAATGATTTGTCCCCCAAGGTGTCACTTTATTCTAATCAATCTCCAAAATAGGATATAAGCCAAAAATAGTAATAGGGAATGTGCATTATCAGTTTTAACAGGCAATTCATGCTTCACCATTATGTCGCTCATGAAGGTTAATGCCACATTGATCAAGTGAAATGACAATGAATAGTTTATAAGTGTTTTCTGACTTGATGTATTTTGTGTGTGTAAAACATACATTATGAACCTTGGTATGTGTAGTGTTATTTTGACCTTGACCACATAACTACTTCATATATGAACACCTCATAATTGACTTACACATCAACAACAAATCGATGGCATGCCAAATAATCTTAGGTGTCATATAGGTTAACTCTTACACAAATAAGTGATGTAGAGTCCAACTAGAAGATTATGTGGAATGCCTTAAAAAACATTTGGATGCACCACAAATGTTTGAGTATCTAGATATTAGGTATCTCGATACTTCAAGTGGAGACTTATAATACTAGACCCCAATCTAGATATAAATATTCAAGTGAAAGAATATCTTGAAATAAGAGCAACTTAGATGTTCCAAGAATATATATAACCAAGTTTTTGGATCTGGATACAATTGAAAGTGAATGATATCCGAAATATGGGACACCTAGGAGGTTTTAATGATTTTCATTTAGCTTCCTTCTTATATCTGGATATAATCTTCTCAGAAAGAATCATTTGAAATCCAGGGGGTTTCAATAAATGTTTAATTAACTTTGCTTCATATGTGAATATAAAACTGCTAAGTCAGATGGACATATCAACAATCCACGTTGTTAACCACATAAGTATGATTCATTCACTATATTGCATGTGGACTAACGTGGCATATGACACATCATATCCCACATTAGCAATAGAATTTATCCAATCTTAATATTGTGAGTTAGCAACATGTTGATGGTCTTGAATGATTGCATAAACAGTGGGGAAACCACCCGGTCCGAACCTTAGAATAGATCCTTTTCCATTTGGGATTATGGCTCCCATTGGAATTAAGGGACCAATATCCCTTTCTATAAAACAATATAAAATGAAGTAAATAAAGATATAATGCTTTAATATGGCTAGAAACTGAAATAAAGATTAATATACTACTATTTATCCCGGGTAAGTTGATGGTATATGTGTTTATAAAGATTTCAGAATTATCATAACAATATAAATCATCAAGTAATTATGAAGTTAACTCAAAGAATGATAACTAATTTCATTAAATAGTTAATTAAATTAGTTGGTTACATCGCCACATATGATGAGATCGTTGTTCACATATAATTTGTAATTTCAATCGGACACATCAATAGTGATAATGAAAGATTGCTTTAACACATACACAGTGAACAAAAACAAAATTTCATTCTACTCTAAGAAAATAAACAAATAAAGGATAACAATACCTGATATATCATGAATCTACTCAACATAGAAAGGCAATGATTCAACTTGATATTAAGAAAAACCTTAGTTACAATAGTGCAACTTAAGCTTTCTCTTACAAAAATTCATAACCCTATATTTATATGAAAGAGGGGATTTATAATTTTTTAAAAAAATATAAAGATAGAAAATTAAATAACAACTACAAGCGATCATAAACGGAAGTAACTACAAGGAAGATATTTGGAATCAGTTACAACAAATCTCCTATGCTTGGGAGGAAGATTGTCCTCTGATGCGTTGTTGCAACTCATAGATATCAACTAAATTTTTCAGTTCAGGTGGACACTTGGGTTGAATCAGCATCTGGCTTGTGAAGATCACATCTCTCAACAATGGTAGCATTTATGTAGTGGTGTTAGATAGGCATCGGAACATTAGCCACTGATTGTGTGGTTTTACCAAGAACTGCCAATGACTCTCTAATTTAATCTTGGTCAGTTGATTAATAAGCTCGACTCTTTTCTTGGAAGATTCTTACCATGTCTTAATCATCAGTTTGATATAGTGTAAAGTTCCCTCGGGACAACTTGGGATGTCTTAGAGAAAATTATCACTGACCACCTCAATGATATTGCTTGAAATGTCCCGTGCCTAGTAAATTGTTGCTTCTCCCTGCTTAATGCGAATCTCCCACTCTATGAAAACAATCTCTTTATGGGCCTCTTCGATTTTAGGAATATTGGATGATCTTCCTTCTACACTTTCCCGTCAGTTTAGGAAACCAGAAATTTTCTCCTCTATATCTTCAAAGTAATTTTTTATATCTGATAGTTGATCTACTAGAGAGCCAATTGTTCTGCACTGATCATGAAGAATTGCCAATTTATGGCAAAAGACTATCTATTGCTGGGCAAGACGAGTGTTTAACTCTTTATCTTATTTCTTGAATTCATTAAATTATGGATTGACATTTAGATGTTCAATCCTTCTATATATCTCTTGAATATGTGTATCTTTGGCATGTGTATCAATATCATACTTGACTCTGAGAGTGTCAAATTTGTGTTGAAGGCATGTCACCTGTGCTTGCCACTACTCTGTTATCTTTTGCTTTTCTGCTTCAATATTTTGTTCTAACAATAAATACAAATTCCTCTTTCTCCTTGAGCAATTGTTGAACCTTTGTGGCTTTGTCAATAATGGTTCAGGCATAAGCACCTGTAAATTGAGTAAGCCTTCCCAATTCTTCTGTAGGAGTTGTTGTGGAGCCTTTTCATAGAATTTCAAAAGATGCATTACGGGTGACTAATGGCTGGGATTAGTCAATCTTTCTTTTATTTCTCTCCCTCTTTACTATATCTTTGTGCTGAGGACTGTAAAAAATGTCCAGTGGAGGAATCTCCTCAATCCTTAAAACAACTTCAGAAGAAGGAAATTATGGTATAATTTCTACATCCTTGTCATCCAAAGGATTCTCATGAACTTTCATTGTTATTAGAGTTTGTTTTGGCTTCTTTAGGGTGTCTCGAACCTTCATTTGTTGAGGAGTCTTAGCAACCCAAGACTCGTCAATCTTGGAATTCAAAACTTGATTGTATTCTTCCCAAATTTATTCTAACCTAACATTAGGCACAAATCCTTCTATCTGAGAAGAAGAAGAGGCTACTGCTACTTTTGTTGAGAAGGATCTACTGACTGTGTAGAACAAATAATTTCAACATCATCATGAACAATATTCTCTTGAGGAACCTGTAATGAATCCATAGGGAGTTTCGCTAACCTGGAGGTTATGTATTGCGTAAATTGATTCATTTCTTCAAGGGTCGAATGTTGCTCTACTATTTGTGCCACCATCGAATAAGAAGAAGCCCTTTCAAATAAATGATTATCGGGCTCATGAACAAACTATCTGATATTTGATATAATTAAGATATTTTTAACCACTTAATGGGGATCATACTGTCTATTAGGTATAGTAAGAAAACCAAGATCTTTAATAGCCTTTATTTCAATTTGTGCATGCTTATAATAATCTAAAGCAAATATACCAAATTGAGCTGGGAACGAAGGCCGCATGTTTTTGTTGGATTCCTTCAAGACTTTGGAAATACCATTACCGAGAGTTTGATAGGGTATCTCCATAGTCAGAAGTTTATCTGGAATGAACAATGGTAAAACATGAGGATTTGGTAGACTTCCATATACCCTGATATATGTGAATGATTCTTCACCAAACCAATTCCCTACTTGAAGAAGATCATATTCAACTTATGGAGACATCTAAGGTGCCTTTTTATCAAAGATAATATGATAGGTTGGTAAATTGCAAATTTATAGAAATTTTGATGATATTTGGAGTCCCATAACATATCATGATAAATGTGAATGGAAGTTGGGTCTTGTAGATTCCATGATCTAGGTGGATCTTGATTGAGTCCAGTCATATTGGCTATGTAATGTTTTGAGACTAGGATGGTCATGGATAACCGCAGATCCTGAAAATGATCCAAATTTTACAGTCTCATATGCTCATGAAATCAACGCCAAGTCGAAGAGCTTGTTGCATTGATTCCAATAGTATATTCGATTTGCAAAATGGCCTCCGTATGAGGGAGAAAACACGTTCTGGAGTTTTTCTTCAACATGCAAAAAAAGGGGCCTAGCATGCCAAGTGGTAGTCTCTCAGCAAGACACGTGGCAAGGTCAAACCAACAATCAAATTCAAAATCAACAGAATTGTCAAACTCGCATGGTCAAGGGTTGAACCCACGACCTCTGAAAGCACATCACAAAACTTTACCAATAGCCTACACTATGCTTTATTAATCAAAGGCACACATATTATATTTAAAGTTTGCTTCTATGGTATATGGGGTAAGGGTTGGCAGAGCCCGTTACATCTGGTAGCCCCGCTAAACCCACAGTTTACATTATAGCTACTCCAAAGTTAGTGGATGAACCTTTACAAATAGCACGCTACAGTTGGAATGGGATTGTGATAACACACTGCCGAAGTATAGCCTATGGTTAAAACTGTATATGACACAGGTTGCAGCTGGATAACACCGTTGGAGTATCAACTACTGTTAAATGTTCCAAACATGGCGTGAAGTTTATGCTATGTTGTAAAACATATGTTAAGAATATGTGCCATAGGTCGAAGTTTTATGCCACCGTCGCATATACATTATGGTTATCGGCGCTTCCACATGCCACGTGGGAGTATGTCGTCGGACTTAGGTTGGTGGAGCAACTATGTGAAAACATATATACACCAAATTGACACAGGGAAACTCAACAATCAACCATATGATAACAACCATATCCATACTCCAATAACCATGTGACACCACAATAATGGCGAGGAGTCCAAACATCACTATCAAGTTATGGTTATAACCATGTCATGATTGGTGCAGGGTAAGGTCTAAAGTTAAACTTTATGGTTATAATTCATATGTTAATCCATGTCACGGTTGGCGTATAACCACCTGCCACGAAGTATAAACTTTGGTTATATGATACATGCCACAGGTTGAAACATCATGTTACCGACTATGATAAGTCTATGGTTACTAATCATATGACGTGTGGAGATTCGATTTTATCACCACTGGGACTTGATTACTACGTTAAAACTATATTGATATATCATCTTTGATATGGTTGTGCTCAAACTCTATATTAGAGTTACATTATAACAAAATTGCTATGTGTTGCTAAAACTAATCTCAGGAGTTCCATGGGTTTGACTTCGAGACCTCCCATGGGTTATAAAAGGCTTTACCATTAAACCACAGGCAGAGGAATTGTGAGGAGAGCAGCTCAAGTTTGAGTTATTGGTGCGTGTAGTATACCTTTTGAGGCACAACTTGGCTAATATTGGGCCTTTTTGAGATCTGAAAGTTGCATGGGAAAGCTGAGATCGAGGCCTATCTTCTTACAGTAGCCATTGATGATTGTGAGCAAATTCCAGAATGGTGAAGTTGATGTAAGAGCCTTTTTGAAGCCGTCATTTTTATTGCTTGTTTATCTCAAGTTTGAGTACGAGGACCTTTGCTACGTAGTGCTCTTGTTTTGGCGCAATCACTTCTTTGTAAAATCGAGTCAAATGATTAGTGAGAGTTCTCTGTAGGAGAACGTTTCTTGAAGGGAAACAATGCCACTCCATCATCAGTTTGACACTAAGCGATGAAGAATTCTTATGTACTCTCTTTGAAACCGAGATCAATAAAGTGGCCTAGCCTTTGAGTAGGGCCTGGAGGCGTAGCCTTGGAGGGGTGAACTCTGTCATCAACTGGTTGTGTCTCTTTCTTTATGTCATTATTATGTTTTGATTTTTTTCATATTTAAGTTCATAAAAAATTCAATGATTCATATGTGAATAAATTATGAACTAAAGACATAATTTTAAAAGCTTGCAAAGTGTCAAAGGACGATCAGACATTTTCAGATCATTTTTGGTATCAGAGCAGGTTCTAATCAGATTGCAAGGATGAGTAGAAGCATGAAGCAAATTCGGTTGCAGGAGTTGGAATAATTCAATCAACAATATTAGTAGGAGAACGCTGCATTGCGAAGCATGGTGCAAGCATTGCAAGAAGAAAAACAAAGAATGCAAGCGAGGATCAAAGCCATGCAAAGAAATTGACAAAGGGGAAGTCTCTTAGATCGAGTCCATCTATAATTTGAGACAATGAAGTATATCCACTTCATCAGTCTGATGAAGAAAGTTCATATCCATCTGCGACTCCAAAAGCACAGTTAGTGGAATAAGTGATTGGTACTTTTTCCTCACCTTCTGAGGAACTTTCTTATGTACCAGCATCCCAGGAAATTGATTAAAAATAGAGAAGGAAGAGGCTTCAAGAGATATTGAGATTAGAGCTTTAGAGAAATATACCGAAGGAATTGGTATGAAGTTGATGAACAAAATGGGATATCAGCAAGGTAAAGGCCTCAGCAAGCATGTCCAAGGCAGACTCCAGCCAATATCAGTTCAGGAAAGACCCTAATATGAAGGATTGGGAATTGATCAATCAACATGTGACTATTGTGGAAAGAAAGGTCACATAGCAGATTGGTGTTGGTCATTACATCCTGAAAAAAATGTCGAAAAAGATACAAGATCGTAAAGGTAAGCAGATGAGTCATTCTAGCAGTGATTCATAAAGTGAGTCATTTAATCAAAATTTTATTATGAAGATTGTTAAAAAGACATATCCATGTACTTTCTGTGGAAGTTATGCACATTGTGTAGCTGAATGCTGGAAGTAGAAGGTTTACAGTGAGAAGGTACATGCTACAAGAAGTAGTCTGCAAAAGGATGATGCAACATTGCAAGTAAAGAAAAGTTAGAGAAAGACTTTGGTATAGTCAAGGAAAGCCTCGACATAGTCAAAATAGAGCTCGGAGAGATCAAGCAGGAAGACGACCAATAAAAACTCAGGAGAGAGAGTTTGTTCACAATGTAAGTTAAAAGGACATTCAAAGATCACATGTCTAATGCTGCCACATGAATCGACAACAGCACAATCATGACAAGGGGAAGCAAATAAAACTGGCAAGGAAGAATGTAAGACTTCAGAAAATTCGCTTACTTGGAACTGGGTAGATTTCATGCCTTATGTATAATTATCAAATATGTTTGTGATTTGCCATCACATCAGTAAGTCTAGTTGAGTTTGTAATAAGGTTTAGACAGTTTTTGTACTGATGGTTGATGTAATAAATTCCTTATTGTAATAAAATTTTGGCAGACCAAAAGTCTTTTAGTAGGGAGGTATGATCCAAGTGGATCTTGATTGAGTCTAGTCATATTGGCTATGTAATGTTTTGAGACTAGGATGGTCATAGATAGCAACAAATCCACAAAATGATCCAAATTTTACAGTCTCATATGCTCATGAGATTAGCACCAAGTCGAAGAGCTCATTGCGCTAATTCGACGGTATATTCGGTTTGCAAAATGGCCTCCATATGAGGGAGAAAACATGTTTTGATTGCAGGGCCAAACCAGCAATCAAAGTCAAACTCAGCAAAATTGTTGGGTCCCTATAATACTAGTGATTACCCCATTACTATTGTAGTTATACCCCTTATTAATATTGTTGTGCCCCTATTGCCCCCATATTGTTATTAATGAGCCCCATAGAATCCATCTATTGTTATTTTTGTGGCTTTATATTATTATTGTTAGGTCGGCTAGATTATATTGTGACTCCTTAGACTCCTATATATAGAAAGGAGGTTTTGTCATTTGAATCATCCAAGAATTGTTCATTTATGTAATGTAAAGGAGGTTGCCCCCTCGAAGAGGCTGAATTATAAGGCGTTGATCTATCTTTTCTATCTTTCTTGAGCTGGTTTCATTAAAAAAATGGTAAAACTGGAAGGGTCGGGGGTCGAACCCACGACCTCTGAAAGCACATCACAAAACCTTACCAGTAGCCCATAACTATGCTTTATTAATCAAAGGCGCACATGTTATATTTCAAATTTGGTTGTATGGTATATGGGGTAAGAGTTGGTGGAGCGCGCCACATCCGGCGGCCCCGCAAAATCCACAGTTTACATTATTGCAACTCCAAAGTTAGTGGATGGACCTTTACAAATAGTGCACTACAATTGACAGGGTATTGTGATAACACAATGCTGGAGTATAGTCTATGGTTAAAACTGTATGTGCCATGGGTCGCAGTTGGATAACACTGTCAGAGTTTTAACTATTGTTAAATGTTCCAAACATGGCACAAAGTTTATACTATGTTGTAAAACATATGTTAAAAATATGTGCCACAGGTTGAATTTTTATGCCATCGTTGGATATACATTATGGTTATCAGCGCTTCCGCATGCCACACGAGAGTATGTTGTTAGACTTTGGTTGGCAGAGAAACTATGTGATAACAAACGTACACCAAACTAGCGCGGGGCAACTCAAGAATCAACCATATGATAACAATCATATCCATACTCCAATAACCATGTGATGCCACGGTAATGGTGCAGAGTCCAAACATCATCATTGGGTTATGGTTATAACCATGTCACAGTTGGCATGGGGTAAGGTCTAAAGTTAAACTTTATGGTTATAACACATATGTTAATCCATGTCACGATTGGTGCATAACCACCTCCACGAAGTTTAAACTTTGGTTATATGATACATGCCACAGGTTGAAACATCATGTTACTGACTATGATAAGTCTATGGTTACTAACCATATGACGTGTGGAGATTCGAGTTTATCAATGCCGAAAATTGATTACTATGTTAAAACTATATTGATATATCATCTTTGATATGGTTGCGCCCCAACTCTAATATTAGAGTTAGATTATAACAAAATTGATATGTATTGCCAAACCCAATCCCGGGAGGTCCGCGGGTTTGACCTCAGGACCTGCCCATGGGTTATAAAAGGCTTTACTAATGAACCAGAGGCAAAGGAGTTGTGAGGAGAGCAACTCGAATTTGAGTTATTGGTGCTTATAGTATGCCTTTTGAGGCATAACTTGGCTAATATTGGGCCTTTTTGAAATCTGAAAGTTGCATGGGGAAGATGATATCGAGGCTTATCTTTTGACAGTAGCCATTGATGCCCGTGAGCACATTCCAGAATGGTGAAATTGATGTAAGAGACTTTTTGAAGCAGTCATTTTTATTTCTTGTTGATCTCAAGTTTGAGTACAAGGACCTTTGCTACGTAGTCCTCTTGTTTTGGCGCAATCACCTCTTTGTAAAATCAAGTCAGATGGTTAGTGAGAGTTCTCTGTAGGAGAATGTTTCTAGAAGGGAAACAATGCCACTCCATCATTAGTTTGACTCTAAGCAACTGTTGTGGCCAGCAACAACTCCCCTTTTATTTTAGTATTAGTAATAAGACTAAAATAAATGGGGACCCTTCTAAAAAAATAAAAATTAGCACTTATATTTCCCTTTGAATAAAGCACACTATCATAAACTTAGGAAAAAACCCGTAAAACCCAAAAACTTAAGTTTTATGATAAGTTCCAAATAAAATCATTCTCTTAACAATAAATCATCTCTTCGCAAAAGGTAATAAAAGACATCATATAAGCAAACTTTCGAAATTGCGACAATGCGATGTGAGATCGCACGCCTTAAAGACTTATCGCACATCACAGATTTTATATGCCGCCAGTATCACTTACGATGAAACATCCCGATCCTGCGATATGCGATAAAGCATCTTGCAAATCACATCTCGCTATCGCGTAAGGAAATAAATGATTATTAACGAAAAGGATTAGTGATATTGCGATCTGCGATATTGTGAAGCAAATCACAAAATCTTTTCTCGCAGATCGGCAAGGCTCATTCTCCAATAAAATATTTCTCGTAATCCGATACCAAGTTACGGGAATTAATGTCAATTTAGTGGTTTATTAATGGTCATTTATGAGATAAGATTTAGATCTGATAGAAAGGTTATTTCACGTAGGGTGATATATTTGATTTGATTTCAGAATTGAGAGCTTTCTTGTCACCTTATCTCTTATCATCATTCTTTCTTTACTTCTAAACTTGTAGGAGCGGCAAACAGAATAATATATGCAGCAGTGTTCAGAGCGTAATGGGAAAGAAGGGAAAAGCTTTGGTTGCTGAGGACAAGGAAATGATGCCCTTATTCACAGACACCACCTATACCAAAGATGCCGGCATATCCACTTGGGAAGGCATGTACAATCTGCTCGAAGAAGAAAACCCCATAGTAATGGAAGTTTAAGCAACAACAGGCTCACGCGAGTCATTTGAAGCATCAATTACTGAACTTGCATGTTCATTCCTGCACAGAATAGCAACAAGGCCTAAGATACTTCCATATACAAACATGGTTAAGTGGGTATTGGACAATGCTGATATAACAGACAGACAATTCAAGTCACGAAGCCAGGAGGTCATTGGGTCATTTACCCCACAGGATTTAAGGCCGATGTATCATTTACCAGAGCTGTAGGCAAGCTACAACAAATAGTTCGTGGAGAAGTTCACCATAGAAAATGAAGATTTGGCGGAGTGCACCAAGAACTAGTCAACAAGGGAAGAGCCATTGAAAAGGGACAAACATGGTATGTACAGTACTGGTTTCGTCTCCTCCTCGTATTGTTATGATGTTGCTATGCTATGTAGACTATTTGGAAGACCTGACATCAACAAATTTTCATCTGAGTGGCTACCCCTATTAGATGCGGCCATTAATGCCACTACTATGGATTGGGCTCAGATATTCTTTGATAATTTAGCCTCGACCATTTGGAACTACCAATCTAAAAGAACTACCTCTTAGAGGATTTATCCTCCTTTCTTTTTAGCTGCTTATGTTATGGATGCAATCTATTTTGTTTCCAAATTTCCTTTAATGGGTTGGAAATGGACTATAGAATCCCTTGCCTATTCACATTTACCATAAAGAATTGTAGGATTCCAAGTTTATCCCGTATTTTTACAGAATTTGTCATGGAGTCATGTTACCTTTTCATAGAATGTTGTATAATAAAGACGCCCCAAGATTTTCCCCCAAAGCAGAAGTTGACATCCTCCCGGTCGGAAGATGGTTTGGGGAAGAGTTTTTCACTTATGTCAGAGTATTTGGAAGCATTGCTTCCCCCCATGTGTTGCCCTTGTATGTACCTGATAAGTTATTGGCTCGAGAAATTGCCTACCAGACCTGCGGGGTGGGAGGAATGAGAAAAGAATTGAAAGACAAGAAGGAAGCCATCTGGCCGCAATTTCCTGTGGCCTATGGGGCCTTTTCACTGTTTGATTTGGGTCATGCATTCAAAGAAGTAAACAATATGCTGATTCTACGATTGTTTAAATTTCCAGGGAGACAATTCGACCCATATGATATCATTAAAAATTTTACTACGACTGTCAAGATAAAAGTATTTTTTGAAGAAGATGAACTATTTGATCATATCTTCCAACAAAAGGGTACACTGAAAGATGTTTTTCATATGGCTCAAATTCAATTTCCCCCAGCGGAATTCCAAGAATTCAAACTGTACAGAGAAAGGAGACTAGCAAACATTCCCTTGGATAATTTACGCTTAGAACCAATAAGCGAGCCAACTCCCATTATCAGTTTAAGTGGATGTTTGGATACAGACAAGTCCAGGTCTAAGTTTGGGAAAGAATCACCAAAACGCTCTAAACAGTCTGAGAGCGATCATAATAAAAGTGAAGGGTTAGTTAGAGATACTGCCCAATTTAAAGAGCGCCCAGAGCAACAGGTCATGACTACACCACAAGTAAAGGTTCCCCCTCCCCTTATCCAACCACCAAAGCCAGTGAGAACTGAGATGGATAAAGAGTGGGAAACATTCAATGAATTGATTAATATTGAGGAGCAGAACACGAAGGCACTTGAGAGTACAGTACGGACAATGACATATATGATCGTGGAAACAGTCAGCAATGCTCCATAAATAGAGCATATTCCAATAACCCCATCATCTGAGATCATGCTGAAGATAGAGGAGATTCCTCCTCTAGATGTATTTTTATAGTCCGCAGCACAAAGCAGTGGTAAGAAGGCAAAGAAAGAAATGGAAATTGGACAACATGCTCTCACCTGAGGCAGAGAAACTAGATGTCCTTTGGCGAGACCCTACCATTGACCCTACTGAAAATCTGACTCAGTTATCCCAGATCGCAGGAGCCTATGCTTCTGTTACCATTGATAAAGCATCCGAAGAACATCAATTACTTAAGGATAGAGAGGAACAAATCCAAATTTTGCAACAACAGCTACAGCAGGCCAGTGCCAGTAGAGAAGAAAAGGAGAAATTAGAAAAATCACAACAGGATTTTCAACAGATGCAGCTGGGGTATCAGAGCAATTTGGCCGAAAAAGAAAATCAATTACAGGCTATGATAGAATTGCATAAAGACGACCCCAAAACCACAAAATTTGTCTCAGAAGCCCTTGCCATAAATGATCAACTTTTGCAATAGCAAGAGGCACTATGCCAAAGAATATCACAATGGAGTTCCCATTGCGATATGAGCGATAAAATTACAAATCAAGTCGTGGATTTGCAACATGACTATGATTTAATTGACAAGAGAATTTCTGATTATTTGATTTGGTAGGAATTGGAGGAAGGAAAGAAAGAAAACACACTCAGAATCAATGAAGCCCACAAAGAAATGCTTTTCAATAAGTGGGACACACAGATTAAAAAGGCAGAACAGGCAGCGAAAGAAGCAACGACAGTGGCAAACAACATCATTGACTATGTCAATGAAAACCTGCACAGAGCAAACCTCATATCAGAGACCGCTCTAGGATTTCTCACAAAAGTACAACAACTATAGACAAGCTGGAGACAGAAAGCTTAGGAAAAGGCAGAGTCCATCAAGAAGTTAACCAAATTGAATTGGGACAATTACTGGCAGTACTTGGTTAAACCGCATAGTCAATGTATGACTCTCAAATGCCTTACAAACTCTGTCGAGAAAATAGCACCACCTCTTGCCCCTTCTATTTTTGCAGGGCAACTAAAATTGGAGGTTGGGCAATTGACACTCCTGAAGCCGATGCTGAATGCTTGCGATCTCAGAGAACAGATACATAGATAGTTAATTTCCAGATACAGTTTTAGTTTTATTTTTGCCTTAGATGAGGACGACATTTAAACCTCCTCCTATATTTTTGTAATAAACTATTTTTAGTATTTAGTTAGTAGTATTTAGCCCCCTCTCATGCATTTAGAGAGGGGTCTTGAAATTTGTCAAAAACATTTCCTCAGAACATGCACTTCTACACCCTCAGAGGTGGTTTTGATGAATGAATGGAACGAGGTTTATTGATATCTGTGTTTCATGTCTGCTACTGAAATACACTTCTGTACTCTTAGTAGATATTGAATTAGAAGGAGATAAATCTATATTGTTGAATCTCATGAGTAGAACTTGTTATCAATGGTACTTTTATCTCTTAATAATTTTTGCTTATGTGTGTTACACAACAATTTGTCACCATCCCTGCTACCCCTCTCCCGTATCTTGGAAGACTCATTTCGGGACCTATGAGAAGTGA